>JAOBSW010001064.1:0-103788 GCA_026214975.1 Gentiana macrophylla | reverse complement strand
TGGGTCTCATGATTAATTTGCTATTAATGCCACCGTAACACTTTTAAGCAAGCGATAGCCTTATCCTGATCGTCGGTATTAGGTACCTAGTGGGCATTTATATATGAAAATGATCATATAGAAATTTGATTTGATTTGATTTGAGTTCTCGATATAATTCCGTAATCGAGAAGTCTTATCGAATCACAAGATGATCATGAATGGATTAATCTTAATCTCGAGGTGATCACAGCATTTAACGCTTGACTAGGGTAGAGTTTGATTTGTTAGCGATCACTCGGCAGTACGTGGTCCAACACTTCGCTTGGCTACTATTCTCGGAATGAAGTGAGTGGTCTCGTCTTATCACAGATATGGAATCTATTCCTTCCTGAAGTAGAGAGACAAGATTCCTTTATTTGTTGACCCTAAAAGCGATCGATCGGCCGAGTTCATATTATATTGAATATGAACCAATTGATCACTAGTAGGTTAATGGTAAATAAGGATAATATGTTTCGAGAAGGGTTTACGGAAATATCCCTAATCGAAGTGAATAATTACATGGAGGATTTATCCGTATGTAATGATTATATCGATGACGCTTCGATTCATAAATTGAGTGTAAGTTATCTATATTCGATAGAGTTCGATTTGGGTTTATGGTGGTGGTAATCCCGAATTAATAGGTTGGATATAATTATTCTCGTTCATTTAATAATTTTATTTAATTTATCAGAATCATCGAATATGGCCCATTGGCCCCCGACGTGATTCACAATATAAAGATATAGGTTTCTGCCGTCATTGCACCTCAATTATAATTAAATGAGTGGATTGGGCTATTTAATTTGATATGTGGATTAATTGTTTAGTTGACTAAATAATTAAATACACCTGAAAAAGACATTTTCGTAGACTTACTACCAAATAAGTGTGTTGACCTTTTGACTTCATTGGTCAAATATAGGAAAAATGTGCGTGTGACCTTTTTATTCCAATTAAAGGTGGCGATGTTTTTTATTAAATAATTATTAAGGAATTAGTTTTTGGATAATTATTTAACATGTGATTTATCTTTTATTTGTTAATTGATAATTCATGGAATATTAGATATTAATATGATTTATCTTAATTTGTTTGGGGTAATCATTTTATTTATCTTTTATTTGGAAAATGATTATTATAATTGATTTTGTATTAATTATTTAATCCTTGGAGGTTAAGTTTTACTCTCCTATATAAAGAGAGTTCTCCTAAGCCTTTTTGACACACATGAACACGCCATTAGTGTAAGAATATAGCTTGGAATTTTCGGCTATAGTTCTTTGGTTTTCGAAGTTGGAATATTCTTCTTGATTATTCCAGAAGATATCAAGCGAGGTCCGTGGCGGAAACATCATCCACTCCTGTTCTTTTATAGCACACGCGCTGGAAGGTCAGGCTTCTCAATCACGTGTTCTTGGAGACCTTTGTTCTTGGAGCAAGCACTATAAAAGGTGAGGCCCTAAACCCTTTCAGAAGGTTTAGATCTTTTATTTATGTATTTTGTTTCGCTTAGATCTAGATCCGATGCTTCATTGCAGAATCGGGTCAATCCATGATTGATCCGACGATATTACTTCTAACAAGTGGTATCGAACCTTTGATCTAACGATCAAAGTATAGCTTAATTTTAGATCTTTGAGTTTTAAAATCATGTTTTAGATGTTTTATTTCGCTTTTTTTTGGTAAATTTCAAATTTATCATGATGCATGCATGTGATTGTTGTGGTTGAAGAGATGGATTGGGTTGGTATTGGTTCGTAGATATATTTTGTAAATTTTTTTGTTTAAGAACAATCGAAAGATAGGATTTGTATTTTTAATGTCTTTTCAAATTCAATGTAAAGTAGCACCTTTTATTGTAATTTTGATGTTCCGGCTCGAAAAGATGAGGATCTTGAAGAAAAGTTGAAGATCAAGGCGAAACCCAAGGTATGAACGAGGAGAAACGGTTAAAACCTGATTAAAATTTCTGCTTACAGGACTTTCAGCGACGCTGAAAGCGTCGCTATAAGTCTGTTTTTTTTTTATCAACTAGCATGCGGCTAGGGTTTTTGGCGGCTGTACATAAATTTTTTTATAAGTCCAATGAATATTTTTCTGATTGTTTTTTTATTCTGCCGCTTGGAAGAAAAGCAAAAAAAAATATATATATTTTGGGAAATAATTATATTTCAGCCGAATGAAAAGAAAAAAAAAAAGGTTTTATTTAATTATAATAAATTGGTTTTATTTGATTAAAAGCGCTTTTCTCCTCTAGTGTTCAGTAGTTCATGATCCCATGGCTCGAGTTCAAGATTCAAGATCAAGACTCAAGACATAGATTATTTTTATTACTTTTCCTTAGAAAATAGTTAGTGCAGAATGCAAGCGGCCTTATCTCGCTTCTTTTTCGGTATAATTTTGTGTTTGATCAAGATTACGTGCTTAAAACCGGAAAATTGCCATGACTTGCATCTTCATGATTCCACTCCAATACATACACGTAG
The DNA here is from genome assembly GCA_026214975.1 of Gentiana macrophylla. NCBI lineage: Eukaryota > Viridiplantae > Streptophyta > Magnoliopsida > Gentianales > Gentianaceae > Gentiana > Gentiana macrophylla. The sequence goes on along the minus strand of JAOBSW010001064.1, from coordinate 101,275 downwards.
TTTTAATTTCAATTAAAATAGACGTGTATAACTCGAAATAATTAGTATGAATGCTTATTAATTTAATATGTGGTAGTTAAATAATAAGTAACTAATTATAAAAACCGAGGAACCGGTTTTGTCAATCGTTACGATTTTAGTAATGGATTCTCGGTGAATCCCACTTGATAAATCGTTGAGCTTTTCGGTGATGACTTCTTAGTGAACCCACCTTAAACAAAAAAGCGAGATTACGCCGTGACAATTTAGAAATCGGAGAATCTTAGTACATGGGTTCGAAATGGTCTAACCATGGTCATGGCGAGTTCAACCGAGCTTCGCTCAATCGACTCCTCCACGTGTGATGTACGTTACTACAACAGCCGACAGACTTAGCATAGCCGATAAGCCTTCAAAGCAACGGGCTTCTCTTGCCGGATTGGCCTCGAATCATCACATATGTTCCAACGACAAGACGGCGTAGGCTTGCCTACATAACCGACCCTATTCGAGTACTTTAATTTATTGTTTCTGTTGTCAAGGCCAAAATCGTAATTAGTAAACCCACCACTTTTTCAAAATATTGAGTGGGATAGGGAAGGTGACAACCAACCCCACGGCCTCTACTATGATGCAAGCACGTGAGAGAAGGGTGACGCCTCGTGCCACTTTGATTCCGGCCCCTGGTGGATGGTGTTCACCCCTATCAAAATTCAAGGCTTGGTCTCCAAAGGATAGGATTTCGGTACTCGTTGGAGTCACCGTCCGACCCTGGCGGCGGCATACTCAGGGCATACTTTGAGGTCCGATATAGTAGGTCACACTCATTATGGATATTTTCGAAATATCTAGGCTAGAAAAAGGAAGGTAATCAATGATTAAGAGCCGGATGTCTGATTCCCGTGAGATGTTCGATTCTCGAAGCTTAATCATTGAGAGAGATTGTCTCAGTTTAACCGTCATTGTGCGATACCTGACCCAAGCGGTACGATGCGATCGAGTTAAATCCTTGGAATGGTAGGATAGACTTTATATAGTTTATTATTCCTAAAATAAATCTAGTAGTGGAACAATTTAATTTTGAATTTAACTTTCATCATTTTATTTACAACTAAATCTACAGCCTACTAAATTGTTAGTAATAGGACTTCATTAAAAATGTGAAAGTAACAAGTACGTTGTAATTATCAATAAATGCAGTTAACTTTTCGGAAGAGATTTTTCTCTTGAGCCTTTAAAAACTTAAGTGACACAGTATAGGTATGTCACGGGTGTCACTCGTATTGAACGAGAAACGACCATACTTAGTTTACAAAAAGATGACATAGGACTATCAGTTAAAATTCATTTAGTGAATTTTAAAAAGTGTAATTACACAACAAATTTCTAAATTGAAAGATTGGAAAATCATATACATAAGGCGTTGCTAGTTAGACGGTATTTGGAACCGATAAACTAGTGGGAGCCTTAGTCTTATGATTTGTTGTTTTTCTGAATCATTAGAAATGTGTAATGGATCACACAAGATTTTTTCCATTGGAAAAACAAGAATAAAGCGTTACTAGTTAGACAGTATTTAGAACTGATAAACTAGTGGGAGCTTAGTTACGGAGATTTTATAATCTTTGAAACATCATGAACACAAAGATTGCTAGTTAGGCAAGATTTGGAACCGATAAACTAGTGGGAGCTTAGTTCTAGGTGATGTTCTAATCTTTGAAAAATCATAAATACAAAGTGTTTCTAGTTAGACGGTATTTGGAACCGATAAACTAGTGAGAGCTTTATTATGATCTCTCAAACCATTCGAACAAAGTGTTGCTAGTTAGACGGTATTTGGAATCGATAAACTAGTCGGAGCTTTGGTCTTATGATTTGACGATTAGAAAATCGATAGTCCAAGCAAGTAACACTAAACATCCTACAGCTCAAGAGTAGAGTCTACTCAAACGAATCGCTAGTTCAAGACTCAAGTTTCCATCTAAGGAAAGTCGAGAATAGGAAAGAATGTTTATACGTGTTAGTCATATAAACTAAGTAGTTTTAAGGCTAAACCAGAAAATTAATTGGAAATTAGAGGATAAGGAAAGTGATTTTGGATCACTGACCAATGCATCCTTAGCAATTTTCTCGAAAGCTAAAGTTCTTTGGAAGAACTAGGTAGCTTTGCATTAAACGATAAATCAAAAGACAACGGGCGCTTATTTTGATTGACTAGTGGGAGTGATATAAGGAAATGAATCTCGGATTCAATTCTTGAGCATCACGTAAAATTCATTTTCTTTTGGATTCGCTGGGAACGAACGTATTCATTTTCAATAGATAATTTGTTTGTCTTATTGACGATGAATATAACGATGTAGTGAGTATGAATCCAAGACTCGGACTTTTGTTTGATAAAGTCGAACCACTAATCATTGTTGAAAATGTATTAGTAACACATCTTAAAATATATAAACGCAAATGGTTTCCGTATTTTGATTTCTTTATATTCTATTAATTAGTGCATATTCCTAAAGACAAGATCTCAAGATTGGCTTAGGGTAATTCCTATCTCCTGGAGTCAAAGGAACAACTCGCTTCAAAGGAACAATGACTAAGTTTCCTTTCAATCGTGAAAGGGTAATAGATTTAAAGAAGTAACATAGCTTGTTCATAACAACCTTCGGGGTCATATGAAAGGTACAAGCTAGTGGGAGCTTTTAAGTAGTGACATCTTGTCCGACAACTATTCGAGACTCGGTAAGTTTATCAAAAATATTTGGAGGAAATCTCTCATTTCACTGCAGATAGAGTATTCCATACTCGTAAATAGGTTATTGCGTAGTCTTCGGGATGATGCTCGGCCTACCTCCCAGTGGAAATGTTTTCACTAAGTGGATACACCACAAATTTGCCTTACATAGTTATTGATGTGCTACGATCTGACGCTTTGAACTCATTTAAGATATTGGTTGCAAAATAACGGTTGTATTGAAAAACTGAGAAGTCTACTCTAAAAGATGCCTACGCATTTGTGGATAAGAGTGAATTCGGTTCTCCCCACTTCCGTAAATAGAGGCATTTAGCACCGAGTGCTTGAAGGTAGGATCGAAACTTTGCGCACACGCTCGGACATGAAATATCTTAATGCATTGAGTAAAGGTTGGTTATAAAACTCGTAAAATCGAGAATGACGGTTATATTGTCAAACTCGGCCTGATAGAGTCTATAAATAACAACCTTGGATCTTGAAGTATTTGTACTCAAGATGTTACTAATCGATTTGTTCACCCACATCCAACACCGGCAGCTTGGTGATAACACTAATAAAACTACTAAACTAGATCGATATCGATCCACCCGTACGCAGTGGGAGTATGGTTTGTCCATTACCCATTGCAGACCTTACGGTCTATATGGCGATTGATGACCTATAGTCCTTTGTGGGTGTGGTAGATCCTGATCATGTAGAGGTTGGTTTAAAAGCCATAACCCCGTGAATCGAGTTTGATACTCCAGCTTCATGTTGAAACTTTGTAGAACCACCGAGCATCTCAGCCCAAAGGGGAGTAATTGGAACTACATGAAGAACGAATAGAAAGTTTAACTTTCACAAAGAAAGTCGAGTAATTTGTGGGTGATTCCTAAAGGTAGAGAGTTAACTGCACTGCGATCTCTCACCACTCGACCATGCTTGATTTCACAAAAGCAGTGAAATAGGGTGATTCCCAAGACTTCCTTGCCGAACAACGGAATCAATTCATTCGTAATGTATGGTTTTAGCTAAGAACAAATAACATATTTGTTACAAAGCGCAGTAAAAATAGGGTGATTCCCAAGACCCTTTATGAGACTAACGGTATCTTAATTTATTCGAAAGAACCTTTGGCAGATGCCCGCCATAGCTTATATCCTTTGGGGATTAAAGCAAACCTCTGTGTCATTTTGAAGTCATATATTTTAATATGTGACTTGACCGTAATGTTGATAAATCTTTCGTAGACCGGCATCAATATTAGTAAAGTAGTATGTAGATTAGTGTTTGTGAATGGTAACACCAAACAAATGGGAACAACATACGGGTGTGTTATCCGGTCGAAATCGACATGCCATCGGGATTCATTCTAAAGGATTTGATTCGCCCAAATCAGTGAGAATCGATCATTGGCAATCCCACCCATTCACCTGGTTAAGATATTCTTGCATTTATGCGGCATTCAACGATGTAGTTCACCCTACCTCTCGTGAATGATTATCTAAACCCGAGGATGAATATGAAATGGGATGTTTAGTGAATCCTCAAGTATCTTCGGAGAATGAGGAATAATATGCTAGTATATTTAGGTGCAAACTAGAATATAAGTGATGACACTAATTCTCGACGTTAGGTCGATTAAGGATGATCGTTAAGTCGATTTCGTCCCTCGGTGTTGAATCAAAGGCATATTGATATCGCATCAACCGGATTAGATGGAAAGGCGACGCTTGATCCCAAAGATTGACTCGCCGCCAACCTACCTCGATTAGTGTACCAAGTCACATGGTATTCGATTCGAGTACACGCTGGTCACCGACCTACTTCAAGGCACACCCCGGTCGTGCTTGGAAGGATGAATTACTAAGATGCGCTTGAGGGTGCAGATTTGAGGGATTCATCTCACTTGTTTTGAGAAAGTGGGAGAATGTTGTAGATATAGATAAATAAGGGTGTGCTCTAAAACAATTATCCATTTGCCTTTCGTGTGCAGTGTGGAGATTGTAAGGTGTAAAGTCTGAAAGACAATTATATAATTGTTTTAGTGACAAATTAGTAATTCATCTTATTATATGCATGTATGCTTATAATTAAGACACTAACAAAACCCTAAGTACCTCGCTTATGTAATCACATAACTCGCCAGTATGGCTATACACAAGAGGATCGAGTTAGTGAGATGTACTTAAAATTAACTTAGTCCGTAGCGCTTATTAATCTGGTAATGGGTCTCATGATTAATTTGCTATTAATGCGCCTGCACACTTTGTGTGTGACGATTTTATCCGGATCGGTCGGTAATAGGGTACCTAGTGGGGCATTTATATACGATGATGATCATATAGTATCGATCGATTTGATTTGAGTTCTCGATATAATTCCGTGTCGAAAGTCTTATCGAATCACAAGATGATCATGTATGGATTAATCTTAATCCCGAGGTGATCACTGCATTTAACGCTTAGACTAGGGTAGAGTTTGATGTGTTAGTAAGCGATCACTTCAAGTATGTGGTCCAACACTTCGCTGGCTCTATTCTCGAATGAGTGAGTGGTCCGTGCTATCACGATATGGAATCTATTCCTTCCTCTCGAAGTAGAGAGACGCCTCTTTATTTGTTGACCCTAAACGATCGATCGGCCGAGTTCATATTATATTGAATATGAACTAATTGATCACTAAGGGGTTAATGGTAAATAAGGATAATATGTTTTGAGAAGGGTTTACGGAAATATCCCGAATCGAAGTGAACAATACCATGAGGATTTATCTGTATGTAATGATTATATCAAATGACGCTTTCGACTCATAAATCGAGTGTAAGTTATCTATATTCGATAGAGTTCGCGCCGGGTTTATGGTGGTGTAATCCCGAATTAATAGGTTGGATATAATTATTCTCGTCTGATTTAATAATTTTATTTAATTTATCAGAATTTATCGAATACGGGCCCATTGGCCCCGACGCGCTTCTAATATAAAGATATAGGTTTCTCGTCGTTGTACATCAATTATAATTAAATAGTGGATTGTGCTATTTAATTTGATATGTGATTAATTGTTTAGTTGGACTAAATAATTAAATACACTTTAAAGACATTTTTTTGTGACTTACTTCAAATAAGTTATGTTGACCTTTGACCTCATTGGTCAAATATAGGAAAATGTGCGTGTGACCTTTTTATTCCAATTAAAGGTGGCGCATGTTTTTTATTAAATAATTATTAAGGAATTAGTTTTCTTGGATAATTATTTAACATGTGATTTATCTTTTATTTGTTAATTGATAATTCATGGAATATTAGATATTAATATGATTTATCTTAATTTGTTTGGGATAATCATTTTATTTATCTTTTATTTGGAAAAAGATTATTATAATTGATTTTGTATTAATTATTTAATCCTTGGAGGTTAAGTTTTACTCTCCTATATAAAGAGAGTTCTCCCAAGCCTTTTTGACACACATGAACACGCCATTAGTGTAAGAATATAGCTTGGAATTTTCGGCTATAGTTCTTTGGGTTTCGAGTTGAATATTCTTCGGATTATTCCGTAAGATATCAAGCGAGGTCCGGGCGTTCAACGGGGGAAACACCATCCACCTGGTGTTGCTTGAGACACACGCTTGAAAGGTCGTGGCTTCTCAATCACGTGTTATTGGAGACCTTTTGTTCTTGGAGTTAAACACCATAAAAAAGGTAGGCTCCTAAACCCTCAGTAGTTTAGATCTTTTATTTATGTATTTTGTTTCGTTTAGATCTAGATCTGATGCTTCCGCTGCGTAATCGGGTCAATCCATGATTGATCCGACGATATTACTTCTAACAGTAGTGGCTATGTTTTTGTGTGACCACTACTCATGCGGTATCAAGTGTACGTCTCGCTACTAAGTCGGGCTTTTACAGAGTCTAGCTCAAGGTCATGCCCGACATCTTTCCTGAACACTAGCTACTAGCTGGTTGAGCTCTAAGCAGGTCTCGGGCTCGGTTAATACGATTATTACACATAACAGCACTATACTAGGGTCATAATAAGACACGCTCGTCGTAACATCACCGATCCCTCAATGATTACTTCAATGATCATCCACATGATCTCCGTGACTCAAGCTATAAGCGAGCTCATCTACTCACGAGCACGCACTTCGATATCACCGAGTCGGAACTTTAATCGACTTGGCCTGTTGGAACTTTACTCGACTCGGCTTAAAATGATGCAAACTCGAACTCGACTTGAATATTAAATTTACAATACACGAGCAATACAATACTCGACTTGACTACTCACGAGCAAACTTTCATACATATTTATATATTAAAATAACATTTATGCATATTTATACACGTAACATACATATATATTATTATAAAAATGTATATGTATTTAATATTTATAGTCAAAATAATACAAATATCAATTGTTTAGGTTTTTGTTGATTTCATATATTATATGTATAATGTTGTTTAGAGCGACACTTTTGGCTATTATCGTCCATCTCTTAATATGGTGGGATACACAATCACAAGTTCCCAATATGAGATACTTTTACACGTCCCCACAAGTGTGGGCCGGGCACACAAGGCCAACAAATAGGCCTAATACTTGTCTGATAAAAGCGATGACTGATACTACGTAGGAAAAGGAAAGACAAACTCATATAAGAGAGAGGCCACCCCAAAACCTAGATTTAAAATAAAAAAAAAAAAAAAAATACTTTAGATACGCACGCCCTCACAAGTGCTGGCCAGACACAAGGCCAACAAATAACAGCTTAATACTTGTCTGACAATAAATGATTACTCGATACTACGTAGAGAAAAGTGACAAACTCATATAAGAGGAGGGCCCACCCCCAAAACCTAGATTTAAAAAAAAAAAAAAAAAAAAAACAATATGAGATACTTTAACACGCCCCCACAAGTCACGGCCAGACACACGCGCCAACAAATAGGCTTAATACTTTGTACAATAAAGCGATTACGGCCTGATACTACGTAGAGTTTCAAAGACAAACTCATATAAGAGGAGGGCCTCACCCCCAAAACCTAGATTAAAAAAAAAAAAAAAAAAAAAAAAAAGAAGATGCTTGAGCATGGGGTATTGTATTATCATTTATCAGCTGATAATTAAGGGACGACATGTAAGAATCGTGATGTTTGACAATACGTCTTATATATCGTTTTCTTGTTTAAGGATTTAAATATCCTGGCTTTTACCGGATGATAAAATATCAGATGATTTCATTTTCAAATTTTTTTTAAGGGTTTGATCTCTTTATTCATTTTGGATAATATTTTACGATTGCGTTGTTTTGTGGCTGCTTGTGCTGTTTTGTTTATATTATTATCCTGTTGCCACTAATGATTCAATATTTTTTTTTTTTTTATAATAATTTTGTTGTTTTAATTAGACATTTGTAATATGTTGTTAAATACTCTCTCTCTCTATATATATATACATACTAGCCTAAGAATTTTTTTTAACATGATTTGGCTTATGTCACTTAAATATGAAAATAAATTTTGTTAATAAAATAGGGTCTTTATCTTAATTTTGCCCCGACACGTACATTAAATGTTAGGAGCGACCTCATGTATGTCACCTTCACGTGGTAAATTTCGCTTTGGTGAAGAAAAGAAAACTAAGAATATTGATGATCCCAACCCATTGTGAGTAGTTTGGTGTTTCATTTGGAAAAAACACACTGAAATAAGAAATTATCAAGCTCGAGCAACTCGTGGGAAATGAGTGAAACTCGAATATTTTGAAGTTTGAATCCAATGCTGATTAGCTTTATCGAGTATTGTAATATTATATTCAAATTTTCCTATAAAAAAAAACATTATATTTAAATATGTATGTACGTAGTCTTCAAAAATAAAATAATGTACGTACGTAAGAACACAAAATAGTGTTACTTCATCTGTTTTTTTAACGGTCACATTTGAAAGAAAAAAAAATATAATTTTTCATTTAATCTCATTACTTTTTAAATTTAAAGCTTACTATTTTTTATTAATACGATCAATTATTTTTTCTCCAAAAACGATACTTAAAAAACAGAGGGAATTAAATAAGTATGTAGTCTTCAAAAATAAAAAAAATAAGAAAAACGTATGTAAGAACACAAAATAGTGTTGCATAGTAAGAAAGATACATAATTTCTATAAATAAAAAAAGGCCGGCTAAATAAAATAATTTACTAGGGCCAATGCAAAGAAGTTAGTGACAAAAATGTTGCAAGTTGATCTTTTTTTCATAAGAAAAGACGTCACATACGATATTTCTTATCAGTGGTAGATCCAACATGAAAGGTAAGTCGTAAGTCATTTTATCAAGTTATGTCATTATTATTATTATACTATTATTTTATTTATTTATTTCAAATTAATCTTATCTTGATTGTCAAATTAATCCTAAACGGCACTATGGTCTTATTCAAAATATCTTATGTGATATGTTTTTATATAAAATAGTTTTAATATTACAACAATTCAATCAGAATGATTGACATACACGTTTTTATACCTTTGATTACGGTGAATCTCATATCAATCTTTCTTACTTTACCATATTTTTCATTTATATCACATTGCACCAAAGAGAAAGTAGCCAATATATAAGAGGTTTTTATTTGCACTACATTTATTTTTCACTGGTGTATCGACTACTTACATACAATAATCTATCATGACTTTCATATCCACAAGGACCGTAACTCTTTTCAAACAATTTTATTTAATCCACACTGGTCATGCGATGGTATGGTATTGTAGGATGGGATGGTAGGGCAAGGTGGAGTTGTTTGCATAAGGTAATGTATGGTGAGGTGGTAATGTGGTATGATAGGTGATGAGGTAAGAGTCAATAAGGTGATGTAGCCCACCCATCACCTACCTTTACCTTACCCGACCTTATCACACCACACCCTAAACCTTACATTAACTTACCATTCCCCATCCCACCAAGCTTGTTAGTGTGGTACCCTAAACTCAATCGGGTAGGGCAAAATGCTTACACTACTTGTTTATTCATTATAATTTATGATTATAAATTGACATTTTAGTTATTATATATTATTTATTTAACATTTAATTATATGATAACTTTTTAGAATTAAATTGTGATAAGGAAATTGAGATATGATTGATGAGAGCTTGATTCATGAAAATTTGCTTTTTAAATATCCCTAGTCGTAATATTAATAAATGAGACATATTATTGCAGAAAGAATAGCATGTATCCACTGTTGTCTATCTTATGAAGATCGCAAATTTTATCATCTTGTACGACTCGGTACTGCAGGACTAATGAGATATTAGATAAAAGATGAGCTCTTTATTTTTACATGTCATTTACATGTGTACCCCCATTTTAGAAATTGCTATCGCTGAATACGTATGATATGATGTCATTTGCACTCATCATAAAACTCGTATGATGAAGATAGTAATGAATCTCATCCATTAAAGTGTGTTGAGACTTAAACTGATATGTGAACGTGTATTGCAAATATGTATGTTGGATTGACCCGCTTATTTAATTTGTGCCATATTAGTGGAGCCTTGCATAAACATTCTTTTGACCGGAGTTCGCGTACGCTATTATATCGAGATGTGTATTGTTACGCTTTAACACTATTGAGTTTTTTCCCATTAAGAGTGATCATCCGGTATTAATCGGATGTGATGCCAAAGAATTTGCCTTCGATTTATATCGTTCGCTCGAATTCGCGCTTTCTATCGATTATGGATTCATGGTAATTTAAGAGGAAGAACTTGGATGCTTTCACCCCAACACACGGAGTGAAATGACCCGTAGTTTGATCGCAACCACACAATATACATCTGAATATAAATCTTGTAGTTCAGATCAATCCATAAGTCATTTGATTGTAAATTCCTTCACCATCGAAGTATTTCCCTAATTTAATAATAATTCACGAATTTACTAACTATGCTCCAAATTAGCTGTGGTAGTTGAATACCGGCGCTTAAAGAAAGAAGAAAATGAAAAAGCAATATTATATGTACATATGCGCATACACGCAGATCATGTTACTTGTTCTATTTTATTTGCTGAATTGTTATTCGTCTGCAGCCGCTTAGCCGGTCCTGATATAATCTTGTCCGCATCTTGGATAATAAATATAAAGTGCAGCTGTTTATCCAAATTTAATTGAATTTTGCTCAAAGAGTAAAGAAATCCCGTTAGTTGTTTACTTGTTAGCTGTTGCGTTTATCGTCGGAAAATGGCTCGGCCGGCAACCGGCCCGGCAGGCATGGATTTCTCCATTATGCACAACGATAGTGATCGATATGAATTTGTAAAGGATATCGGTTCTGGTAATTTCGGTGTTGCTACACTTATGCGTGATAAGAAGACTAAAGAGCTTGTTGCTGTTAAGTACATTGAGCGTGGTGATAAGGTCAGTTTCCTCCTCCTTTCCTTTTTCTTTTTTGGGGGTATGTTTTGAAGTGCAGATAAGGTGTTTGATCTAAGTCAAACAGAGCAAGTGCTAAAGAGAGGGAGATAATTTATCAAAAATTGAGAAATTTTGTAGCTTGGTTTGGGGTAGCGTGTGAATTTGATGAAGTAATTGTTGGTTGGAGTAAGTGGGTTTTTAGTCAAATTGGGATGATTTTACAAGCTGATTAAATTGGAAAAGATGCGTTTATCCCAAGGTTTTAGTTCAGTCACGCGGCTGAGACTTCCACAAGTACAGGTAGATTTATTCACCTTTGCGGCTGAGAGAAAGGAAGATATATTCAGATTTTTTTTTTTTTTTTTTTTTTTTTTTTTAAAATTTTTTGAGGATTATTCAGATGTTTTCTTTTATGGGAATTGACTTTCTTGTTTTTGCTCTTCCGGATTAGTAGAAAACTTTCTTCTTTTACACTTCCGTATGCTCTTGTGTTTGTTTATTTCTGGAAACATTTTACATCAAGTATGACCTTTTTATTTTTTCATGATTTTTACCCCTCCAAGAAAAAGGAGATAATGGAAAATTTTCAATTATGGCGTTGTTAATGGCAACACAAATATAAATAGACATTTTCACCTGCTCTAGAATCGAGCCACAATTGACTAGATGAAAGCAGTAACTAGAGTTGAAAATCGACTTCTTCCTAGTCGATTGTTTTCGTTGTAGCGCCAATAAATACGCTTTTTAATTATACTGTGAAAGTTTTGGTGAATTTTTCTAACATTTGGCTCTTGCTTATGAGATATGTTAGTTTGTATATACTATATATAGATCTTAATACTGGTAAGTCTGCAGATTGCATGTAATTCTTTACTGCGAGCTATGTCCTGTTATATTCTGCTCAAACTAAAGCAATTTGTTGCCATGTACTTCTTATGAGGCTTGATTGTATATAATGTGAGTGCTGAAATCTGATGCTTTTTGTGGCTCTGTGCAGATAGATGAAAATGTTAAGAGGGAGATTATTAATCACAGGTCCTTACGGCATCCAAACATTATTAGGTTTAAAGAGGTCTGCTTCTTGTTACCCATATTCCTCTAACTTGTTTTGGAATTCGTTACTTTGTTGTTTGTAACATATTGGCAGAAACTGTGCTTCAGGTTTTTCTGACACCGACTCATCTGGCTATTGTGATGGAATATGCTGCTGGAGGAGAGCTTTTTGAACGAATTAGCAATGCAGGGCGTTTCAGTGAGAATGAGGTCCTTAATTTTCTCAAAGTTCTGTTGTTTATGATGTCTCTTTTGTGGATTTGACTGTAGGAGTTTTATGATACGTGTTGGACTCTGCAGGCTCGCTTCTTTTTTCAGCAGTTAATCTCTGGAGTCAGCTACTGCCATTCAATGGTATTTTTCGGTCTTCTTCGCTTACTGAATTTCATGCTAGAAATGTATTTCTCCTGGCAGAATAAGTGAGAGAAGAGAACCCTAACTTCTGTCTATTTGGTGTTCTGTCTGTGAAGCAAGTATGTCATCGCGACTTGAAACTGGAGAACACGTTGTTGGATGGAAGCCCAGCTCTCGCCTGAAGATATGCGATTTTGGGTATTCCAAGGTAGAGGAACTTTGAGTTTGAATGAAATCTATGTTACTGAATTAACACTTTCTTTTTCCCCTAAATCCATCATGATTTTTCGATTAGTAGGCTTATTGTTTGCTGCTGTGACAGTCTTCATTACTGCACTCTCAACCAAAGTCAACGGTGGGTACTCCTGCTTATATTGCTCCTGAGGTTTTACTAAGGAACGAATATGATGGCAAGGTAAAACCTTGTTTGTATGTATAATTCTCTGGTGATCTCTGTATTTATGTACCTGATATCTGTGTTCTTCTTGAACTTGAAAATTGAATTTTGGTGCTACTTATGCATTTTGAGTATATATTTTTGATTTCTCTAGACTAGTATTTATACTGCAAGATTCTTCTGAATGTGGGATTATGTAAATTGTAAACCAATCAGTTGTTCTCTAGCTTTTGAGTCCCTGTTATTTTGAAATTCACCAAGAATAACAGCTAGTTAGTGAAGGCATCTTAGTATGCTGGATCAACATGTCCAAGTTTTTTATACACGCCCAAGGATAAAATAGGAAAAGAGGAACAAATGTTTTAGTTCTAAATAGAATGATGATTTTGACATCATCATGATACATAATGTACTTTGTCCTTAGGATTAGGTCTAGAAAGTGACCTCTAAATTTACTGCTAACCTGGAGATTGGATCTGACCTAGTCCCCCCACACACACACACACACACACAGAGACAAAAAATAAATTATCCTTAAATGTTTGGTGGCAAAGAAGTTCATGTATTGAATCAGATGCAGTCTAGTTTCCTACAATCAAAGAAGTTCATGTACTGATCATGCTGTATTTTGATAGAATTTCAAGATATTCTTTAGTAGTCTACAATGAACACCTTGACTGGAACATTTTGCTGACTTCTGAAGATTCTGTCCAAGTTTTACGCGATTTTCTTGACTCTTGAGTTACTTAATCTGTGCTGAACATGTTTACTCCTTCCCTTTTGACTGTTCCCTTTTCAGATTGCTGATGTGTGGTCATGTGGTGTGACATTGTATGTAATGTTGGTGGGTGCCTATCCTTTCGAGGATCCTGATGAACCGAAGGACTTCCGGAAGACAATAACTGTACTCATCTTACTTTGACCTTTCTTACACGCCAAAATGATTGTGCAGCAAAGTTTGTAGACCATTGATTATGGCGGGACCCATTGATTAATACGTCTCATTCATTCGTCAATGGTCTACAAGACTATTGTGACTCAATGTAGTACTGCCCTTCACCCCTCGTCATTTTCCGTCTTAACTTAAGTGCCAAGTTTTATGTTGAGAGGTACTGACGCATCCTTTCATTATCGTGTGTCGTTTACAGAGAATCTTAAGCGTTCAGTACACGATTCCTGAAGATGTAACTGAGGAATGTCGGCATCTCATCTCGAGGATCTTTGTTAGTGATCCTACTCAGGTTAGTCTTATCTGAAGTCCATAATTAAGCTTTCCTCATAACTTGACATCAAGCAAATCTTCAAACTATATATCATGGGGCCACACACACACACACACACACACACACACAGTTTTATATTAAGCCTTTTGTTCGTTCCTCTCCTTTTTCTTTTTTTTTACCAGTAAACAATCATTAAACCGTGACGAAATCCCTGATTGTTTGTTGACTGGTCATGGCACAGAGGATAAATATGCATGAAATCAAGAACCATCCATGGTTCTTGAAAAACCTTCCTGCAGATCTAATGGATGACAATAACTCCATATTCAGTAACCAGTACGTAGAGGCAGACCATATGCAAAGTTTAGACGCTATCATGCAGATAATATCCGAAGCCACCATACCTCCACCTGGTCTCTATAAACTCGACATGATGGATGACGACATGGATGACCTCGACTCTGATGACCTTGATCTTGACCCTGATCTCGACATTGATAGCAGTGGGGAAGTCATATATGCTTTGTAATCATGTTATATATATATATATATATATATATATATATATATATATATATATATATATATATATATATATAGAACAACTTTAATCAGATTTTGCTAGAAACTTGGGGGGACAACCTTGTTTGTGAAGATGAAGCTCTACGCACACGAATGCACGGATGGATACGCACGGAGAAGGGGGATAAGATGCCTTGTTGTGGAAGCTTCTAGAAGATGGGGTGTGCCATGTTATGTTGTTGTATGGTGTTTATTTGATAAGTTGGAGGCATGCAAAACTACTTGTTTGTGTGTTGTTAACTTATGATGGTGGTAACTATATATATACTCTGTTGCATAGTTTCTTCTTTTTTTTTTTTTTTTTTTTGTGTGTGTGTGTGTTGTGTGTATTGTACTACAACAGACTTTATGCTAACAATAATACTAGGGGGTACACTTTTTTCTAATTACCCTTGTCATCTAAGTGTTTTATCAATCAATATATTCAAGGGCTTCTGTTGACACTTCATAATTGCTTTGGACACTGTATTGAGTGAATATTTGTTTGTTTTTAGGTGGGGAAATTTTTAGGTGGTTTATCCGCATCATGCGGAATACGCCTATTTTGACATAAGTAATAGTGTAAAATGCAAAACATCTTGAATACACACGGGTGTTTTAAAGACAAATTAGCCAGATTCTGCATCGCATAATGCACTTCACCCAAAATTTTCCGGGCTTTTATGTTAGACTAAGCAGATTTATAGGCCTCCCTTTAGTAGGCTATTCCATATTGGACTATGCTAATTTATTTTTGCAGTTACTTCAAACTATATTTCATTACTTTTACTTTTTAGCAATTTCTTTCAACAATTATCATTTTATCTTTCTTTTTTTCCTCCATCCAACCACTATATTCGATATTTTAAAATCAGCATGGCGTCGTTGCTAACCCAAAAGGGTCCGCTGGTTACTCGGCTCAACGAAGAAGGAACCGTAGTTGCAGTGATTTCCTTAGAGTGTGGTAAGAGTTTAAGCATTTTCAATCGTTTTTTTGTACCCTTCAATCGTTCATTTTGATTTTCCAATCCATTATAATTCAATTCAATGTCTTTCCTTTCGGAGCCTATAAGATAGGATATCTCCTTTCATGAGTCTTCAACACCTCATAACTACACCCTGTGTCTCTGAGGGGTCATTCATTAAGAAGAGTGTTGGTTCGGTCATAAGTGTCCTGTAAGAGTCAAAGTATATAGGCCGATAAGTATTACATTACAATCTATTACAATTCAATTCAATATCTTTCCTTTCGGGGCCTATAAGAGAGGATATCTCCTTTCATGAGTCTTCAACGCTTTATAATTGCACCCTGTGTTTGAGGGGTCGTTCATTAATATGAGTGTTGGTCCGGTCATAATTGTCCATCTAAGAGTCATAGAATTGTAGGTCGACAAATATTACATTACAATCTATACAATTCAATTCAATGTCTTTTCTTCCAGGGCCTATAAGATATGATATCTCCTTTCATGAGTCTTCAACACCTCATAACTGCACCTTGTGTCTGAGGAATTATTCATTAATTCCAGTTGGGTGTTGGTCTGGTCATAAGTGTCCATCTAAGAGTCACAGAATAGTAGGCTGATAAGTATTACATTACAATCTATTACAATTCAATTCAATGTCTTTCATTTCAGGGCCTATAAGATAGGATATCTCCTTTCACGAGTCTTCAACACCTCATAACCGCACCATGTGGGGTCATTCATTAATTTCAGATAGGTGTTGGTCCGGTCATAAGTGGCCATCTGAGAGTCACAGAATAGTATGCCGATAAGTATTACGTTAAAATCCTTTACAATGAAATTCAATATCTTTCCTTTCATGGCCTATAAGATAGGATATCTCCTTTCATCTTTTTTTGACAGGAAAAAATATACACACGCACACTTAGTATCTCCGGATAAGGACGTTAATGATTACCGCTAGGTCAATACTTTGTTGGTCATGTTTTTGTTCATGGCCTCATTTAACTTTTAGCTCATTACCGTTATTTTCAATATAAAATAACATTATTTATCGAACTAATACATTAACCATTATAGCACTATATAAATATTTTCTGTGTATTTTCATGATTCACCTTTGATTATGTTTTTTCTTACTGAGCTGTGTGTTCACTATTTATTTTAACAATTTCAAAGGAGTAAATTACAGGGAGGGATGACAGTGAGGAGCCAATAGGGGGATTTATGGTGTTCACGGATATGGTTTATTCGAAATTCGAACCGATATGAGGTCATTCAGTTCGGTTTTCGGTTCGGTTAATACTCGTTTTCGGTTTGGTTTTGGTTTTAGTTAATAATATAGAGAAACCGAAAATTTTGGTTCGGTTACGGTTCGCGCTACAAATTATCCATAACCGAACTAAAAACCGAACCGAATTAAAAACCAAATAATTAACCGAACTGAAACCGTGGCAAACAAAAACCGTGAATCAAGCATTTACATCCAACATGTATAATTAGCTTTTATAATCAAAATATTATATTTTTTATATAAAAGTTGCTTATCACCGAGCCGTTATCCGAATCATTTATAACCGAATAAAAAAGCGAACCGCTTATGACCAAATAGGATTGCTAAATTTTATTTCGTTTTCGGTTGCTTAACCATATATTTGGTTTGGTTCAATTGGGTTTCCTTAATCAAACACTTCAGTTTTGGTTTCGGATATTTACTAACCGAAATTTTCGGTTCGGTTTCGGTTACGGCCATTAAACGTACCGAACCGACGCATGGACACATTTTCTACCATGCCACGAATATATCTCATGTTTATGACTTTTATTCCCTTCAACACTTTCATTCCATATCTTTTGTAAGGGTTGTCCTCAAGTTGTTGATACCTTTTTCATTTCAATACTTGATGGAAATACTTGCGTGCAAAGAAGATTTTGAGATGAAGTGACGGATGAAATAATAAAAAATACAGACTGAAATTGTGTTGTTCATATTGAAACACATGATGTCTCCACACGTATGAAGACACCACACAAAGTATTTCCCCTGTAAGGATTCTTTGGTTGAAGTTGACATGTTGTTTACTGTTGGAAATAAAATTTATGTTTTGATGATGATTCATCAGTTAGTTTAATTATCCTATTTAACCTCATTGATGAAGTGCCATAACTAGCTGTTATAGTGCAAAGCAAAAAGATGTCTAGAAATCAGTCTGATATTTGTATAAGTTAATCGCATACAAGAATCGTAATAGCTCTGTGGTTCGAATCGAAAACGAGAAAATGACTTATTGAATTGAGTTCATAACTATAGATTAATCAATTGATAGAAACTGACTAAGAGCACACCAACTGAAGGCTGAGGGATCAGACTCAGTTATAGAAGAAGAACTGAAGAAGGTAAGTTCGTTGAGGGACACAGACTCGGTTGACTTATCTAGAACTGAAGGCTGAAGGTTCAAACTCGGTTATTTAAGATTGAAGAACTGAGGGTTCAAACTCGCTTTGAAGACTTAAGCCGAGATCAGAAAGTTAGAACTCGAGAAAGTCTGTGATGAAATGAACTGACTTTATGGATCTTGAGGAAGACCTAAGTATCATAAGGACAATGATATCTTAGCTGAGTTATAGGTTACGGTGTATCTGATTAAGTCAATAATAATCAGATGTGAAATGGAGTACTGAGTTTTTAAAAGAGTAAAAACTCAGTTAATGCTCTTGAGCTGAAAACTGACTAAGTTAAGTTTTCATGCTAAGGTCGAGGAAAGCTGACGGAAAATCTGACCGTTATAAAGCAGACAATTTTATGGTGAATGTAATTGTCGAAAGGACACCGACATTCATCGAAATAAGCAGGACCACCAACGGATACAAGAATTCAAGTTCTAACGTTCAAATTCAGCTAACCGTTGAAGTAACCCCTTTAAATAAACTACTTCTACGTACCACTAGAAGAAGGGCGGAATTCTAAGAATTAATCTAGTCAAGAAAGTTTATACCAAGGGGGAAAGTAAATCAAAAGAATTCATACTAAGTACTTTATTGCAAGATCAAGAAATCTTCAAGTGTTCATAAGCATTCAAAGAAGGATCAAGATCAAACATTTGAAGAAAGACTGAGCTGAACGTATCATATATATCTAGAAGAAGAAGCTCAAAACACAATTGAATCATAGTTATTGATTCAAGTCTCAACTTTGATTCTATCAAAGGTTTGGACTGTGAAACACCAAGAGGTGTGAAGGACAGTTGAGTACAGTCAGGAAGACTGTGTTTGTGTTGAGCTGGTGAAGAGGCAATTCTACCACTCTAAGGACCAGTGTAGCAAGCTTAGTTCAAACAACAATTCTACCTGTTGAAGACTAAAGCTGGAAGATTGTGAAGCTAGGGATTAGTGAAGGACAATCAAGTGTTTAGAATTTACTTTGTGTCTTGTAACTGTAAACCACAAGAACATAGTGGATTTGGCCTCCTACATCACAGGGGAAGAGAGGACTGACATGATTACACCACCTAGAACCTCTATAATTCTTGTCTTATTTACTTACTTACGTTACACACTTATTTACTGCATCTAAGTATACATCACATCTAATCACACTCAGCAAACTTAAGAAACTGAGTCAGCACAACACTACATTGCATTATATAAACTGATAAACTCAAGTTTTATTTAAATGTTTAACTTAATCCGCTGCCGGTTAACTCAGTTAAGGATAAGTCAGTTCTGACTTATACTCAGCTAAGTTAGCTTAACTCCACACAAGTTTTAAGCTAAACTCAATCTGCTCAAGATACAGTTTTCAGTTAGGTTTTTGGTGACAAGTTTATTCACTCCCTCTAAACACGTGTAAGCCTTTCCAAGGGACTAACAATTACTTTATTCTAGCGGATTTTATGTTGGTATAGATGTTTGGAATTTCTATTGTTTTTGTCGATAATTTGATTCTGGATTAGGGGTAGTCGAGCCGAGCCGAGCGAAGTTGATATTCTATAGGATCGAGTTCAAATTTAACTCAACTAAAAATACTCAGGCTCGAAATTCGGCACGAGCGCGATCGAGCCTCAAAAAGGCTAGAACAAAGTCGACACATCAAGTACTATATATAACCCAATTTGGCTCGTAAGTTTGATTGCTATTTTAGAACTCATTTATTTTTTTTATAAAATATGACAAAATCGAGCTTGACTCGACTAATAATAACTATTTTTATAAAATATTATTCAATAAATAATAAAAATTAATTAAATAATTATTTGATATAGTTCATTAACTCACGAGCTACTTTACGGTTATATATTTTGAAGCTCGATCGAGATCGGCTCGAACTCAAAAAAACCAAATCGAGTCAAACTCCTTTCTCGAGTCGAAAGATCGAAGCGGCCGATTAATTTACAACCATATTCGGATTTTGCGACAATATTGTGTATATACAAAAAAAAAGTATAGTGTCTTTAACAACACGGACGGTCGCAATAATAAAGATTGGCAACCGTTGCCTCAACGACAACTTGCGTGCATCGTAAAACATTATCGGATGTTCATATTCCTCTTCAAGGTTGTTACGGTTTCCGGTTTATGTTTTTGTTTAGATTTATGAGTTTTTATTTAAATACTTTCGCGTATCTGTGTATGATATCACTTTAATTTAAAATTGACGTATGTAATTGTCCTTGATTATGTACGCGTTGAACTAATTTTTTCCATTTTATCATTAATTGAGGAAGTGGAAACACGGTGATAATCGCCATGTTGTAGCCGAAGGAAAAAACACAAATAGTTTGAGAACCACCGACAGCGGTGGCCATGATTTTCCTCATTTTTAATTTTGATTTAATATTGTTTTTCCCTGTACGCGTCAACAGATTGACAGGGTAGATAGGACAATGTTTAATAGGAAATTGAAAAATCAGGTGTCGTCGGACTTCACTTGTAAAAAAAAAAAGTTGTAATTTAAAAAAGCGGTAGGGTGAAGCAAGAATATATAAGATGGTAAATGATGAAATAGAGATGACAGAAAACTAAGACACCTGGTTGAGAAGGAATGAAAAAAGAAGAGATGTCTAAAAATATCCTTAATGATAATTAAAGATATTTTTATTTTTTTCAAAGAAAATCGGGTAAATTAACGAAAACGTTACTACATTTTCCTTGGAAATGTTCAAAGTCAAAATATCACCCGTTTTTCGCGTTTCCATTGTTTCTGTAGCTTTCATACCCTCTTGGGAAGGGCACGATAGTGATTTGTGACTTTAAGATCGTGCAGCATTCATGAAAAAAATGCCAAACGTTACTACTTTTTCGTGAAATGTTACTACGATTGTTTGGATCATTCTTACATTATGTAGCAATGTTACTTTCTTCGTTGTTCAAATATTACTACGTTGTTGTTATACGTTACTACCTCATAATCCAATAGCAATAAAACAAGATTCCATACCAATAGATCAACGAATTTGAAAGCGAGAATTGAAGAAGCGAAAACAAGATTTTTGTAAGACGTCAATAAGATAGCAACACGGGACTCTCTACACAGACTCCAAAACATTATTTCATCAACAAAACACCCAAATTAGAAAATAAAAAGCATCAGTCAAAAAAAAGAAAATAAAAACAGATCTCAACTCACCCACAAAATCCCCTCTTTTGCAAAAGGTTTTGGCTTAATTTCTACCAAATTCGTTGATGTCCTGCTATACACCAAACAGATCAAAGAGACTCTTAGCCTCTAAGCCAAGCGATCGATTCTCCTCTTCCCCGCTTCTCTTCATCGTCTCTTCTCTACAAAGAAACCGTTGTCTCCACCACTTCTTCCGTCTCCGATGACGACCTTTTCAGATCCGACCACCCAATATCTCTCTTTTCCTCCTCCACCACCACTTATTTTTGAAGACGATGTAGAAGAAGAAAACTCGATTAAGAAGCTTCTTAACCGCCCGATGGAGAGAGAGAATGTCAAGGATGTGAATCGAATCAGATAATAGACGGAGACCGGAAGGAGGAAGTCGGCGGCGGGGAGCTTGAAGATAGTGTGGAGAGACTAGGTTTTACAGATTTTGAGATAATAGATGAATGAGTCGGATAATGGAGGAATGATAGGTAGTTATAATTATAAAGGTATTTTTGGATATACATTACTTTTTGTCTTTTCTAACTATTGCATTATTTTCTTGTCCTTTTTACACAAATAAGATATAAACCCGTCCTCTACGACCTTTTCCTATTAAAAAAAAATGTATTTTTAGGTAATACGACAATAATATTGTCGTTAAAAGAATTTTTACGATAATAATAACGTCGTAAAATCTGTTTAACTCCATTATTATTGTCGTAACGAGTGTTTAAACGCTAATATTTTTTACGACAATATTATTGTCGTATTACCTAAAAACGTATTTTTGAAAAATGACAACTTGTTTTACAAGTGGAGGTCTGACAACGTCTGATTTTCCAATTTCCCTGTTTAATACTACTCCCTCTGTTTTTTATAAGATAATGTAATAGCACTACGGTCAATTTACTCGGACAACACGCAGCGTGTAAATTTTGACTTTGTAGAGGTTAAAATCTGTTTTCAACCCATTCAGAGTCGAATTTTGTGCATAATTTTGACTCTGGAGGGGTTGAAAACAGATTTCGACCTCTACAAAATCGAATTTTGCACGAGGTGTGATCTTTCGAAAGTAAATCGCGTAATGGTGCCATTAACAATGCCATTTTATAAGTTATTTTTTGTGTTGGCACACAAACTAAGAAAATGATTAATGTGTCTGAAATATAGTATGAAATGACTAGATAATCCTTCTTTAATCTTTGAATATACTACCAGTATTTGCAATTATTAAATACACTATATTGAAAATATAAATATACATTGATAATAGTATTTTTGAAGTTTTAAAATGATTTTTGATGTTTTTGATGCATTAAAAATGTATTTTTTATTATTTAAATTGCAAGACTTTGTTTAATCTTTTAATTAATTTGAGGGCATAAATGAAAAAAAATAAAAATAAATGGTGTATTGGTAATCTGAAATGACGATACAAGTGTCGGTTAAAAAAAACGGAGAGAGTAGTTTTTACTGTATTATTTTCCTGTGGCTTAGTTTAAACGTATATTACTCCGTCCGTCTTAAAATATACCAGTAATTTTAATTTTTCTGGCTTTTGATTCTTGTCTGCGTATATATAAATGCATTTAAAATAACATTAGAGCATTTATTGTATTTTTTTCTTTTTACCCATAATTTAAAAGATATTCCGGAGTTTTATCGTTATAATTAAAAATAACACTTAATCACTTTTTTAAACATATAAAAAGTATAAATAATTTGTATTTTGAGACGGAACGGGTAATAATTATTATTGGTAATTTCTACGAAAGCCATTAATTGAGTTATCCAAGATTCTTCACACTGTTTCTATAGTTGGTACAACCTGACATACATCTGAACTTTGGTCTCCTTTGGATTCCTTTTTATTCTATATTTTTTTTATTATCCAAAGTTTTATTTGATGATTTATTTATTTTCTACCTATTTTTCTGACAGACGACCGACGTCTTTCATTATTTTTGTTGACTGAATTATTAATATAAATAGTACATCATTCATTTCTATATTTACATGTTTTTTTATGGTAAAAAATCATTACAAATAACCACGATATATTTTTTTTCACACATTTAATTATATTTAAACTCATATCAATCAATATTTATACACTATTATCAATGATATGACAATGTTTTGTGGTTATTTGTCGCGACCGTTTATAAAAAAAAATGATGCACTACTATGTAGTATTATCAAATAAAATTATTTTATGGTTGTAAGACATTTATTTTTGGAAAAATGCTCTAATTTGACTCTAACAAGTATAGTGGGGAATGGATGGATACATTCCAAAGAACGACAAATTGTATTCTGGCACTTTTAGCTGTTTTGATAGCAGCATTATTAACTTAAGATACTAATTTCTTTATATTCTTTTTTTTAGGGGTAGATTCTTTTCTTAGTATTATTGTTTTTGTTTATTGAATAATGTTATTGACACAACGGCTATAACAATATCACAAATACCGCTAATTGGGGAAATACTTATATGAAGAGTTACAAGAGCGTATTTTGGATGAAGTGATAGATGAAACGATTAGAACCAAATAATTTAAATCCAGTTTTAAAACTGATGGCACGGAAGAAACCACTTCCACTCTCCGCACGAATGGGGGTACCATGTAATAATTTCCTGCTAACTCTACTTAAAACCGTTGATGATGTAACAATAGGTCTCTCTTTCGATAAATGTCGTTTCACGAGAGGTGTCACGAATATATATATTGTGATATACGTCGCATTAGAGTGATTGTAATATTAAAATTGCTATTGTTTAATATTATTATTATTATTATTATTATTATTATTATTATTAAAAGTTTGCTTTTGTTAAAGTGAAAAGAAAATGGTATTCATGATAATCAATAATGAATAGGGAAAAACGCGTAAAGTATGGCGTGGATGTGAAGGGAATGCATGTTGAGGGTCCATGCGTGATGGGCTTTTCTAGAATCTCATGTTTTTAAAAAAAAAAAAAAAATTCTTTTGGCCGTTACATTTTTAACTGTTATAACTTGAAAAAAAATAATTGATCATATTTATTTTAAAAATGATTAATTTTAAGTTAAAAAATGATCAGGTTCATTTAAAAAATAAAACGGAGAGAATAGGTTTTATGTATGGACAAATTTTACAATTACAACTGTTGTCGAAAATTGGTATAATGTGATGTTTATTAAAATTATTCATTTTTAATCTCTCACATACGATAAAAGTGTATTATGTAAAAAGGAGTAAAAACGATAGACTATAATGTGTGGCACTTGGTACAACCTTCACCATAAAATCTCTCGTATGTGTATGCTATGAAGTAATTAATGTACCTTTTTTTTATGGATGTATCATTTGTAATAATAAGAATAAGAAACCAATCACTCTTTAATTAATTAATAATTTTGATTCTAATTCTAAATGCTACAAACAAACAAAAAAAAAAATGCTACAAACAATAATAACAATTGAATTATTCATATGCAAGGGTGTCTCTATCGTTATTCCTTTCAACATATGTCAAAAGAGAAGTTAATGTAATAATGTTATCTTAAATATTTTAAATGGTGTAGTAAACCCCAACCGTATTCCTAAAACTGCATTTTTCCCTTCAATTAAATATAATGTCCCATTAAATTTTACGTGTTGATTTAATTAAATAATCCAATTTGTAAAACTCATTTCCAAATTTCCAAATGGTAGAAAACGGTGGGACTGAGGGAGGCAGGCAGGCGCTTCATTTGTCCCTTTTATTTATAAGTGCCATTGAAACTCGCGCAATCTGCTCACACTATTAAACTTGTATTACTACAACACCACCTCTACTACAACCAAAACAATTTAGCTCCTTTCATATTCTTTCCAAAAAAAAATTCATAGCCCACTTCAACCTGGTATGCAATGCATTGTGTTTAATGTTCTTTACTTTTGTTGTATGCAGATTAGT
This sequence comes from Gentiana macrophylla, assembly GCA_026214975.1. NCBI lineage: Eukaryota > Viridiplantae > Streptophyta > Magnoliopsida > Gentianales > Gentianaceae > Gentiana > Gentiana macrophylla. The sequence continues at coordinate 76,027 of JAOBSW010001064.1, read as the reverse complement.
CTGTTTTTGGATTGGATTATGTCAGTTTTACTATAAAGTTCTGATCTTTTTGCAGATTTTTTGAGGTTTTGAGGAAAATTTATTTGATTTTGGTAAAATTATGAGGATATCAGTTTTGTTCCTTTTGGTTTCTGTATTGTTGGCTTGCTGGTGTGTTCATGGAGAAGATGATTACAAATACTTTACCTGGACTGTCACTTATGGTACTGCTTCTCCACTTGGTGTTCCTCAACAGGTCTGTATATTTTTACTACATTGCCCTTGTAGCATATTTGCCTTTGTTTTTACCCTCTTTAGATCATTCTTGATGATGATTCAAATATGAAAAGTCTGGCTTTATATGATTTGTACTCCATAAAAATGTATGTATAGTTTCTGTAAAAATTGTGATATGGGGATGATTAAGGGGTTGTCTGGAAAAGAATGGTTTCATTAAAGTATGATTTTTGATATATTTTTGGTTTTAAATATGCAGGTCATTCTCATCAATGGTCAATTTCCTGGTCCTAGACTTGATTTAGTGACCAATGATAATGTCATTCTCAACCTTATTAATCACTTGGATGAGCCCTTTCTCTTGACATGGTATGTTAGCCCTTCTTTTTTTCAGGACGCTTTTAATGGCACAACAATGTTTTTAACGTGTCCCACAACGGAAACATCAACCAAATGGAAAGTCGATTCTGTGATTCTAGAGCTGTCTATTGTGAAAGCCGATTCTCATCTCTAGAATCGACCAAGTAAAAGTCGATTATACCGTAGTGTAGTGTGTTGCCACGAAAGACGTCTGTCTACTTTTTGTCTATGTTTTTCAACCAAATCCCATTTCAAAGTTCTATTTAAACTTCAATTTTTCATTACTTGTTTTCGCTTTGGATGAGCTAAAGAGACTGGTTAACTAGTGAAAACAAGTATACTATTGTCTATTTGATGGCTGAAATTAAGGTCTAAAATTTGACAACATAGGAATGGGATCAAGCAAAGGAAAAACAGTTGGCAAGATGGTGTTTTGGGAACAAATTGTCCTGTTCTTCCAAACTTGAATTTTACGTATAAATTTCAAACGAAAGATCAAATTGGAGGTTATTCTTATTTTCCATCAATGAAGCTGCATAGAGCTGCTGGAGGTTTTGGAACACTCAATGTTATGCAAAGATCAGTGATTTCAATCCCATATGCTAAACCTGATGGAGATTTCGCTACTTATTGGTGATTGGTTCAAATCGAGTCACAAGGTGCATAATTTCTTTGTTAATTCTTGCTTTTTACAGCACTTGATCTACATTGTTGCTAATCGTGATGGAATCCGTTTTGAAATTTGCCAACTTTCTTTACCAATTGCAGGCATTGCAGCAGACTTTGGACTCTGGGAACCCTCTTCCATTCCCAGATGGCATTTTGATAAATGGTCAGACACGGCCAACATTTAGCGGCGATCAAGGTTTAATTTTGTCCAAAAGTTTACTAATCGCGTTCCCTTTTCAAAGATTCGAGCTTTAATGGTACCCTGTTTTGGTAAAAACATGTTTCTATTGTCCTTTTCAGGGAAAACATACTTGTTTAGGATTTCAAATGTGGGCTTAAAAACCTCACTCAACTTTAGAATTCAAGGACATAAACTAAAGCTAGTTGAAGTTGAAGGCTCTCATGTTCAGCAAAACGTATACGATTCTCTTGACATACACGTCGGTCAATCTATATCCGTATTAGTCACCTTAGATCAGCCTTCCAAAGACTACTACATCGTTGCATCTACGCGTTTCACGCAAGTTGTTCTTACTTCTGCTGGGGTTTTACATTACACAAACTCTCAGATTCAAGTTTCGGGACCTGTCCCGGGTGGTCAAACTGATGATGTACAATGGTCTATTCAACAAGCCAGAACTTTCAAGTAATTTTTTCAATCCAAATTGTTGATTAACTTTGTTAAAAGATCATATTTTTAAATCTAATTCTTGATCCGTTTGCGTTTTACTGAAGGTGGAACTTGACAGCAAATGCAGCAAGGCCTAATCCTCAAGGTTCTTTTCACTATGGAAAAGTTCCAGTTACAAAGACTTTTGAGCTGGCTAATTCAGCTACTTCCATTAATGGGAAGCTACGATCTGCGGTTAACGGGGTGTCTTACAATAATCCAGACACCCCTTTAAAGCTTGCTGATTATTTCAACATTCCCGGTGTTTTTGATTTGAGATTTCCCTCTGGCGGCAGTGGTGCTAACCTAGCTGCATCCGTGATTCCAACGAATCTACACGATTTTATTGAAGTGGTTTTCCAAAACAATGAGAATGTATTGCAGTCTTGGCATCTTGATGGATATGATTTTTGGGTTGTTGGGTAAGTCATGCCTTAAACACCCCCCCTCCCCCTCCCTCCCGGCCAACTAAGTTTGCTAATACTTTCTTCTCATTTTGTGTGTTGACAATGAACACAGTTATGGATCAGGACAGTGGTCACAAGCAAGTAGAGATGGATACAATCTAGCTGATGCCCTTACTAGACACACTGCACAGGTAAACCAACTTATCAAGCCTTCAAAAAAAACTGTAACAATAACTTGAACATAAGGTAATATCGTGTACAATATTCCCAAAATGCCCCTACTCCCCCGTCCCTTGCTTCTATGCGCTCCGTTGCCCTTTAGGTCGAACAATTAGACATGGTTACATAAACTTGTAGAGACACAATGTTTAGAAGCTTGTATGATTGTAATATGCTATACATCTTCAACCTTCACTATATTCCAACTAGGTTTAAACGATACGACCTGAATCAAGCATTTACTCGAAGTCGACAACCAGTCAAAACAATGATGTTTGAACTCAGCTCGAGTTCGCTCAGGGTATAATGCAAGCATGTAATTTTGGATGCATCTTTTTTTTTATTTTGCAGGTGTATCCAAACTCATGGACAACAATATTGGTGTCATTGGATAACCAAGGGATGTGGAACTTAAGGTCTGCCATATGGGAAAGACAGTATTTAGGACAACAACTATATTTAAGGGTCTATAACCCAATCAAGAGTCTTGCTAATGAGTACGACATTCCGAACAACGTTCTTCTTTGCGGTAGAGCCGTTGGATTGCACCCGTAATTGCCATTCGATCGTTTTACAACAACAACACGCAAGCCGTATTAGTACCAAATTGTTTTGAAGGGCAACCGACGAAATTCGGATTTTATTTCTTTTTTCTTTATTGAGGGCTCTATAAGTTGAATATGTATGCTCTTTTCAGTCATTAGAGTTTGACTGATATAGCCTATAGTATAACCCTTGGTGGGGTGGGGGTGAGCGTGGGAGTAGGGGGTAGGGTGGGGTGTTTAACGGGATGAGGTAAGTTAGCATGTCAGTTGGTTTCATGTTTTTGCAACTGACTCTGAGAAATTGGTTTGTATGATCTATGTGATTTGATATCAAAATTACCAAAGTAGCTTCTCTGTTTATTTCACTATATTTTGGTAGGTGTTTGTTAAAGGCATCGTAACGAATCTACCGTGGTACCATACTTCGGGATATGTTCGACCTTGGCAAAATCGAGTGTGGAAGCGTAGATTCACTTTTTAGAGGTTGAACCCTTCTTGTGGTGGCGGAAAAGTAGATAAGTTGTGCCTTTAACAAATAATACTTGAAAGCTTAAAGAAACAAGAAAACAACTATAACCTACACATTCCGTTTCGAAATAACTGAGACAATTGTAAAAAAACACATATATTAAGGATGTAAGTTAATGCTTTAATTTGAATGTAAAAATGATTAAAAAAACCTTTGTCTATAATTAATACGTACATAGTTGTATCTATTCTCTCATTTCTTAATAAATAAGGGTAGATATAGGAAAAAGACAATAAATGTAGCATTGAAAATGTAATTGCCTCAGTTATTTTGAAACAAATCATTTTGGCAACTGCCTTAGTTATTTCGGAACGGAGGGAGTACAACTCTGTCGTGAACCTTCTCTATATAGTGATAACAAATAAACTAAGGAATTTATCTTGTGATTACCGTTATTGAATTGATAAAAACTTATTGTAATGTATCTCCAAAAGGGTGTTTAATTCTAGTTCCTACCAGGAAATGATAGAATTACTCCCCGTCTAGTCTTTTTAGTGTTTTACACGGACCGAAGAAATGAAATATTGTCATTTGTTTTAAGGAAATTATAAGAAATATTATATAATAGGATAAAATAAAAAAGCCAAAAATTCAAAAAATAAATATTTTTTTTAGAGAACAAAGGGTTTTATTAATTAACGTCCGCAAAACACGCGGCTAAAACATCTAAAAATAAATAAATTATATTTTGGGATTATAATTTACTCGGAGAAGAGATATTAGTAATTATAATTGTTGATCATTTTAGTTTAACAAAGTAGGTGTTTTGTGTACTTGGTACATTGTCCTAGTGGTTTCCACTAGGGTCTAACCTAGCTACCCAGTGGGAAGTCTCCACTTGGGGCATGTGTGTGTTATCCTTTCGTTTCCGAAAAAAAAAAGGTGTTTTGTACCCCTACCAAAAATAGGCATATTGATTTGTACTTTGTTATTTATGCAGAGCTTGAGTTGGAAGACAAAAATATGTGTAGCACGCCAAACTCAAACACGAGTTCGAACAAATTTTCTTTATAAATGAGCTGAGCTTTGAACATAATTTTTTTGTTTGTTTATTAAACAAACCAACAAACTCGTGATCTCAACGAACCAAGTTTTAATATGTTTTCTGTTCTTTTATAGATTTAGCGAATACAAACAAGTTAAGTGACGTAAAAGAACACAAGTTTAAATAAATGATACTCGGTTCGCCTCGCTTCATTAACACCACCGAATCTTTAAAATGCGTGAGAGCATCAATGTCGTTTTGCATACACTCTTACTATTTATATCCCTTGACTAGTATCCCACATGATAGGTATATAATAAATAGAGAGAAAAGAAATAAAACTACAAATAAGAGATCTCAATAACAATGAATTTGTAGTCTATTTGTAGTCTGTAGAAATAAAATACCATATTGAATAACAAGAAGTTGTTACTTTTGTAATAATATTTCCAATTTTACATGTATTTATTTTTATTTTTGTATCTGGTATCGGATCACTCACGAATAAATCGTCAAGTTACTCAAATTGACGTGTATGTCCGACATTTTTTTACATGTGAGTGATTTTGTGGTGTCCAAATACAAAAAAAATGTCACTTTACGTGATAAATTAATTTCCAAAACATTATTTATTACGTTTTTACATCTATCATTATTCATTAAGAGGTTTATATATTAAGGAGTTTTTTTAATCATTTTTGCGTTAAAGTTAAAACGTTACATCACCTCTTTAATTTTTATGTTTTTTGAACTCTATATTTAGTTCAATTGAAACTGAGGGAATACTTTTATTTACCTTACAACTATTAAATTAATGATAGTTAAAATACGTATTAGATACTGTAGTCATATATTTGTGACATTTAACCTCTTCGTTAAACTATGTATTATTATTATTATTATTATTATTATAATAATGACTTAACGTAGAGAGTATTTAAAATACCGTAAATATGCAATTGGCATCACCTCATTCCATTACATTATTTACATTACGCAGAATAGTCTCGCCTCTATAGAGTGGATAAATCCAATTGCTTCCTCCTTCTCCTTCTCATGCGTAATCAAGCCACCAACGTTGACCGGTTTATCATCATACAACTATGTACATCTTGCCTTCTAGATATACCACATCGTGGTAACAAATATACCTATAACTTCTCAAAATAATATACTTGAATTCTGATTACGTGGTTAAATTTTAAAAACTTGAAAACGACGATAACATAAAATAATAAACAGAAGAAAAAAAAAACAAAACACCAAAGGTAATATAAAATAACAAACAAAAGAAAAAAACAAAACATCAAATTTACGACGAAACAGAAAATATTACTAATTAAAATGACAGAAATACAAAAATTAGAACTCTCCAGAACCCAAAATAACTAAGACGATTATAAGTTTGTCTCGATTTGGTACATCTCAATGGTTAATACATCTTAAATACAATAGGCTAATTAAACCTATTAAATTAAATATAACTAAAAGTCGGCTGAATCTATCTAATGTGCCGATGTGGGAATAATTTCACAATATTGCAATTAAACAAATTTGGGCTTTGAAAAAAAGATTACATATTTTAATATGGGTGATAATTACATTTCAGTCTACACAGATGACTGGAGCATTAAACATTTTTGGGCCAGAGTTTATTTTTCTGAAACACACTGGCTTTGCCATTCATAGATTTTAAGGGGTGAACTATGTTTCGTCTACGGCAATTGGTATAAGGAGAGAATCAGGATAAGGTTTCGTACAAAACTATGAACAATTTCTTAAATCAAAACATAAACTACAATTTTCTTTAAATCATGTGAAAAATCAAAATGGACGGACGACGTATTTTACAAGTATACCATGCTAAGTTCAAGCTGTCAATAATTGATCAGCATGAGGACAAGGAGAGGTATTTGGAATGCCATGCAAGTTATTTTCAGAGGAATTCAAAGTCTTCTTGGGGTCAAAAATCATGTGGAAAATAATTTCTCAGAAAGATAAGTGTTATGTGGAGGGAAATAAACAAAGCTCTCTGATTTTCTTCATTTTGATTTTGATATAAATAAAAGGGATCACAAAAGGAGTATGTGCCTCACCTCACCTTTTTCATATCTCTTTTTATACATTTGATTCTGTTATTGCAACTCAACTCAATGGCAAACAGCAATATGATCATCAGTCTATTAAGCTCTTTTACCATCTTTTTTTTCATTGCGGTTGGAATTCACACTCTTTCTGCTACCAGTACAAACGAGACGGACTTCCATGCGTTGCTAGATATCAAGAATCATATAAATAGCGACCCTTTTCAAGTTCTGAATTCTTGGAATGATTCGGTTCATTTCTGCAATTGGCAAGGTATTACATGTGGAAAACGACACAAAAGAGTGACTGTACTTAACGTGTCATCACTCGATTTGGTAGGCACTCTTTCTCCCTCAGTTGGAAACCTTAGTTTTCTTGAAGAGATCTATCTCCAAGAGAATTCCTTCCATGGAGTAATTCCACCAGAAATCGGCAGATTGTTTCGCTTACAATATCTTATTTTTGCCAATAATTCGTTTCAAGGACAAATTCCAGTTAACCTTACGTTTTGCAGAAATCTTCGTTTCATCCAACTGTATGGAAACAAACTTAGTGGAAGAATCCCGGATCAACTGGGTGCTTTGTCCAACCTGGTTATACTTGCATTATCCGAAAACAATTTCATTGGCAATATCCCACCGTCTTTAGGTAATATTTCTACCCTTGTAGTACTAGATTTATCATTCAACAATCTGAATGGGAACATCCCACACGAGCTTGGTAAGCTCTTTAATCTTCAGTTTCTGTCATTGGTTGTAAACAAGTTATCAGGCCCTTTTCCATTCGAAATCTGCAATATCTCATCAATTCAAATTCTTTCGATCGCATATAATTATCTAACAGGTCAATTTCCAGATACTTTGGGGTTGACACTACCAAAGATGACACAATTCGATATTGGTTCAAACAATTTCTCAGGGTCGATTCCATCTACATTAGCCAATGCTTCAGATCTTGCGACAATAGGTATTGGAGACAATATGCTTACCGGGCCGATCCCACGAAATCTAGGAATGTTACAACAACTCCAGATATTAGAGTTGTCCAATAGCCCTTTAGGTGTTGATAGAGATAATGACATTGGTATCATTGTCACCTTGACTAACTGTACCAACCTAGTAGAACTGGACTTGTCAGGCATTCAAATCGGAGGCATACTACCTTTGGAAATTTCTAATATATCTAAAAAGCTTACAACACTTAGGCTAAATGATAACCACATATCAGGAAGCCTTCCAGAGGGAATTGGAGAGCTTGTTGGTCTAAGCCTTTTTCTTGTTAACGGTAATACTCTTTCAGGGAACATTCCACTCTCTATTGGCAAGCTTATAAACATGAAGAAACTTTATCTTAGTGAGAACAACTTTACTGGGGAAATTCCTCCATCTATTGGTGACATTTCAGGGTTGCTATTTCTAGTTCTAGGCCAAAATATGCTCATTGGTAGCATACCGCTTTCCTTGAACAATCTCTCTGAACTGCAAGCTTTAGATCTTTCTCAAAATCATCTAAATGGATCACTCCATAAAGAAGTTTTCAGTTTAACCTCTCTCTCACAATGGCTATTTTTAGACCAAAACAACTTTACCGGATCACTACCTTCAGAGGTGGGTAATTTGAAAAATCTTGTTTGGTTAACTGTAAATGGAAATGAATTGTCTGGTGTAATTCCGTTATCATTTGGCGATTGTCAGATGCTAGAAACACTAGAAATGGAAGGTAACTTCATAGAAGGAACGATTCCTTCATCATTAGGACAATTGAAAGGCATCGAATTCATGGATTTGTCAAGGAATAAATTGTCAGGGGAAATTCCAACCTCTTTGGAAAAGCTGAAATTCATTAGATTTCTCAATCTTTCCTTCAATATGTTAGATGGTGAAGTTCCAATAAACGGTGTCTTTGTAAATGCAAGTGCCTTCTCAATAGTGGGAAATAGAAAGCTTTGTGGAGGAATCAAATCTTTGAACTTACATATTTGCCCCCTAAAAGAATCAAGAAAACATGGAAAGTTGTCACCTCATATGATCATAATACTAGTGATATGTATCCTAGTAGCCTTGGTTTCTTTATTCGGATGTGCATATGTAATTTTTCAAAGAAGAAAATATAGAGGAATGCCATCTTCAACCTCTCCGTATGATAAACAACTCCTTAAGATTTCATATGCTGAAATTAGGACTTCCACTAATGGTTTTTCGTCAGAAAATTTAATAGGTGAAGGAAAATACGGATCTGTCTACCGCGGGGTTCTCAAACCAGACGAGAAAGTGGTTGCCATCAAAGTGTTGAAGCTCCAACTAAAAGGAGCCCACAAGAGCTTTTTGGCAGAATGTGAAGCATTAAAAAGCATTCGCCATAGAAACCTTGTCAAGATCATTACTTCTTGCTCTAGCATAGACTTCAAAGGCAATGATTTCAAAGCATTGATTTTGGAATATGTCCCTAATGGAAATTTAGAAGGATGGTTACATCAAAATCCATCTGGTCATGTTAATGAGAAGAAGTTAGACTTGTTAGAAAGGCTAAACATTGCAATAGACATCGCCACCGCGTTGGATTATCTTCACAATCACTCTGGAAATTCAATTGTTCATTGTGATGTTAAGCCAAGCAACATTCTATTAGGCGAGGATTTACATGCCATGGTGAGTGATTTTGGCCTTGCAAAATTTCTTCCCACGGCTCATGATATAGAAAGCACCTCAATTGGAATCAGAGGAACAATTGGCTATGTTGCTCCAGGTACCTTAATAAGCAAAGTTGTTAGAAATAAAATTTCCATAAATTCTAACATCTTTACGTTACATCATTTTGTAACCACTCTTTTGTCCTGAACATTTTATTTGTATAGAATATGGCATGGGAGGAGATGTATCGACAAAAAAGACATATATAGCTATGGAATCCTTTTATTGGAGATGTTCACAGGAAAAGACCTCTGAGACGCCATGTTCACGGAAGATTTCAATCTCCATAACTATGTCAAGACCGCTCTTGATCATCGTGTGGCTGAAATCATCGATCCACAACTATTGACGGTAGAGGATAATGAAGAAAACAGAAGCAACCATACTTCAACAAGGATTGAGTCTTGTTGCTTATCAATTTTTCGTGTAGGAGTTTCATGTTCTAATGTAATGCAAGACGACAGGATGGATATCAATGATGCACTTGTTGAACTACAACATGCTAGGAATAAAATGTAGGATCAGTTCCATGCAGAATTTCTTAACTAGTTTCAGCAAGAGAAATGCATAAACTTCCATGTTATCATAATATAAGAAAATAAAGTTGTCTTAATATGTGAAAATTAGAGGTTATCAGTTGTAGCCTGACCCTTGTAAGGTGCTTTGCAGCCAAGACGAGACTGTTAGGGAGTTTATAGGATGATTAGAACAATGGTATCAAAACTTGAAATGCAAGATAACTTGATATGATCGCAGAGTCGATTTGGAAATCTTTCTGCGAAAATTATTCGTTCCTTGAATTGCCTCCGGAATTAACTCGAATATAATCACGGGATAAATCGCTTCTCTTCCAATCTTTGGCAATAAGATGAAAGAATGCTATAGAAGTTTTGTAGATATGTGTGTTTAAACTTGAGGCTTCAAGAATTTCAAAGAAAACAAAAATTGCTTCTCAAATTCTATTCTTGTGTTTAAAAATGAAGTTCCAAGTGTTTCTTTTTGTGTGTGTGATGTTATACTAATATAACACTACATACACAACCTTTCGAAATCGATTACTGGTCAAAACCCGAAAGGATACCAAAGAAAACCGACCAAAAGCGCTCCAGAAGCGCATCTTGGGCGCCCGTTTAGAATCTGGGCGCCCGTCTGAAGCATACTGGACGGGCGTCCAGTTTCTTCAGACGCTCGTCCATCTGAACAGGTCACATCCTGTATGTAAATTCACACTTCAGACGCCCGTTTGACATCTTGGGCGCCCGTCGAAGAATCTTTGACGCCCGTCCGCATTCTTAAGACGCTTCGTCCATCCAACCAGGTTACATCCTCGTATGTAAATCCACCGCCAGACGCTTTCGTCTAGTGAACTGAGACGCCCGTCGAAGTCAAACGCCCGTCCATATGAAATGGGCGCCCGTCCAATAAGCGGCGAAATTTGGATTTTGTTCAACACTTGATCTAACACTCGTAGTGCTTGTAAATATCAATTGTAAGCATGCACCCGCATCTCTAACTCATATGTCGATTGTTTCAAGCTTACCAAACTCAAAACTAAGTCCAATAACACTAAATCACATTGGTGATATAATCACCAACAATCCTCCCCCATTTAGTGTAACCCTTGACTTAGTTAAAACTTTTCAACACACAACAATTCATCTTTCAATGATAATATCACGCAGATTGAATTACCATCTAGTATATTACACATTCCAAAATATTCTAGTATTGGGGTGTGACTAAGCATTGAACCCTTTACACATTTGAATACTTCAAAGATAATACACAAATGAATCAAGAAACAACTTCATAGCTTGCTTGACACTCTTTATCCAGGCCTTGTGTCCATATCAATTCATGAGCATGTAGAAAGCCAACCCTAACTTTCTTGAAGCGGCCAAACTTCATACTCATATAGGTGAGTCTTATTAATCGTGTACCGCAACAACACTTTTTTCATAAGACTCATTAAGATTAATATCAACCTCACATGCAGGCTCGGCCACATACCTTCGGACAAAACACATGTGCCAAATCTAAGTCACTAGGCCTTCCACATTGAATTCAGCCCCTAATGTCGTATTAGGAGGGAATTGGGTATCCTAATGCAAAGATTCAATGGGTTGTAGACCCATCCCGACAAGCGACTTGATGAACAAGTCCTTAGCCAATGCCTTGGTCAAATGATCGGCTAAATTCTTTTGAGATCTCACAAAAGCAACAGATATCACCCGTGAGTGATCAACTCACGAATCGAGCTATGCCTAACTCCAATATGTCGCGACTTTCCGTTGTACACTTGACTATAGCATTTAGCCAATGTATTTTCACTATCACAATTGATAGAAATTGGTGATATCGGTTTTGGCCACAATGGAATCTCGTAAATCGGATGTTTAAGCCATTCGCCTCTAAATCGGCGAAGCCAAGGCAATAAATTCGATTCCATTGTTGAGTTTGCATTACATGTTTGCTTCTTGGAAGCCCATGAAATGGCACCACCTCCAAGTAGAAACACCCAACCACTCGTAGAAGAATGATTTTCTTTTGATATCCAACTAGCATCCGAGTAGCCTTCTATAACCGAAGGATGTCCAACATAAGTTAAACCAAAATTTTTGGTAAACTTAAGATACCTTAACACACGTGTCACCGCATGCCAATGAACACTACTTGGATTACTAGTATATCTACTAAGTTTTCCAACCGCGATATGCAATGTCGGACGTGTGCTAGTCATTGCATACATCAAACATCCTATAACTCGAGCATATTCAAGTTGAGACTCGGATTACCCGAATTTAACTCAAATTTCTCATGAGGATCCATGGGAGTTCTTGCCGGAACAGAAGTTTCACAATTGAATTTCTTCAACACTTTCTCGATATAGTGAGATTGTGTCAAAGTAATCCCTTTGTCATTCCTTATGATTTTTATTCCAAGGATAACATCGCCTCCCCCATATCTTTCATTGAAAAACTTGATGACAAAAATGATTTACATTGGTCAACTTGATCTTGGTTTGTACCAAAGATCAACATGTCATCAACATATAGACAAATGATTACACCTTTTCCGTTTCATCAAATTTGCTATACAAACACTTGTCCATTTGGATAAGCTTAAAACCATTAGACAATACAACTTCATCAAACTTATTATGCCATTGTTTGGGAGCTTGTTTAAGCCCATCTGATGATTTTACAAGCTTACATACTTTATGCTCATTTCCGGGTATCACAAAACCCTCCGGTTGTTTCATATAAATTTCTTCATCCAAATCCCCATTCAAGAAGGTTGTTTTACATCCATTTGATGGATAACAAGATTGTTAATGGCTGCCAAGGCAATCAACAATCTAATAGTGGAGATTCTAGCAACCGGGCATAAGTATCAAAATAATCAATGCCTTCTTTTTGTCTAAAGCCTTGTATCACCAACCGGGCTTTATACCTTTCAAATGAGATCCATCAATTTTCATTTTTCTTTTAAAAATCCATTTGCAACCCAATGGTTTACAACCACGTGGAAGATCCGTTAATTTCCACGTATCATTGCCTAAAATGGAATCCATCTCATCATTAATGGCTTCCTTCCAAAAGGCAACATCCGAGACTCCATAGCCTCTTTATAAGTTCTAGGATCATCATCAATATGATAACAATATGCATATTGAAATCCTACTTCATCTCTTGTACCCTCCACCAAATATGTTTGGAAATCGGGACCAAAAGATTTTTCTTTCCTTGCCTTTTGATTCTTCAAGCTCCAAAGGCTCATCTTGTGACTCTACACCACCACAACTTTCTTTAAATCCAATGTTCATAGGAACAACATCTCTAGGCCTTGATATAGAAAAAACCGACTTTCGTCAAAGAGAGCATCCACTTGATTCAATTACGGAATGAACCATGAATGAATCATTTGGTTCTAAAACATAGAACCTATATGCCTTGGAATGCAAAGCATATCCAATAAATATGCAATCAATGCCTCTATCCCCAAGGTTTTAATCTTGGGATTGGGTAGTCTTCTACATCGCTTCTACATCCCCAAACACGCAAATAATGCAAGTTTGGCTTCTTCTTATACCAAAGCTCATATGGGGTAATAGGACTCTTTTTATTAGGAATCCTATTCAATAAATAACAAGCTGTCAACATAGCTTCTCCCCAAAAACCCTCACTCAATCCCGAGTAAGAAAGCATAGCATTCACCATCTCTTTTAGAGTTCGATTCTTTCTTTCAGCTATGCCATTTTGTTGTGGTGAATAAGGTGTGGTTCGTTCATGTATAATCCCACAAGATTCAAAAAATGGTGGATCAAAGTATTCTCCACCTCTATCCGTACGAAGTTTCTTTATTTTAGTTTCAAGTTGCAATTCTACTTCGGTTTTAAACACTTTAAACTTTTCCATTGCCTCGTCTTTGGTAAAAAGCAAGTAAACATAACAAATACGAGTGCAATCATCAATGAAAGTAACAACATACTTTTTGTTTCCAAAAGATGGTGTAGAACTAAATTCACAAAGATCACTATGAATAAGTTCCAAAATAGTAGACGACCTTTCAACACCTTTGAAAGGTTGTCTTACAATTTTAGTTAAGTTACAAGTATCACACTTATTCATAGTCGTACTACAAACAGGAATTAAGTCATTTTTAGACATTTGCAACATTCTTCTAAAATGCACATGACCTAACCTTGCATGCCACAAGTATGAATCATCAACATTTACATGCATAACATTCATAGCAGCATTTTCATACAAACCATTATTAACAATATTAAGCATAAACATACCATTGTCAAGATAACCAAATCCTACAAACATGCCATGTTTAGTTAATACATAACGAGAGGACTCATATACTTGTTTATAGCCCTCTTTACATAAAATACTACCGAAACCAAGTTTTTCCGGATTAAAGGAACATGTAAAACATTGTTTAAGGTTACAAATTTTCCGAACTAAATTGCAAATTAACAATTCCTCTTCCAACAACAAAGGACTTAGACTCGTTTCCCATATGCACAATGGATCCGTCTTCAACTTTTTCATATTGAGAACCCACGATCTATCCTTGCATACATGTCTTGTCGCTCCCGAGTCTATCCACCAACTAACATCATCATCCTGCAAATAACATGCTTGAAATCGGTGGTACATAATTCATATCGAATTAAAGCCACAATCATTAACAAGTGTACCTTGATGTTTTGATGGATCCGGATCTTTCGACCCCTGTCCCGAACCTTTACCGGTTCCTTTACCATTGTTATGCTTTCTAGCATGACAATCCGCCCTAAAGTGGCCTTCCTTACATGCAATACCAACAAGCCCCTTTAGGCTTTTTGTTGAATTTTGCTTTGTTTTGTTGTTGTTGGAATCAAACTTTCTCTTATTATTATTTTTCTTAGAAGTTTCCCCAACTTCAACCATGTTGATTGAAGTTGAGCCACCGCAATGTTCTTACCGCAACCTACAACATTTTTACCACTTTCTTGCAAACGCCTCTATTCTAAGATGAGAACCAAGTTCAATCAAAGAAAGTTCTTCCGTCTTATGTTTCAAGAATTTTTAAAATCCTCCAAGAGGAGGCAACTTTTCAATGATGCTTGAAACACAAATGGACTCATCCATAGCCATTTTATGCATAGAAAACTGACCAAACAAACGCAGTAATTCATGATATTGATCCATAACCGGACGATTATCAACCATAACATACTTCATAAAATTACCAACAAGAAATTTCTTACTTGAAGCATCTTCACTCACATACTTTGCCTCCAAAGTATCCCACAACTCTTTAGATGTTTCAATTTCAAGATAGGTATCAAACAAATTATTAGACATACCGTTCAGGATGTGACCACGGCATATATAGTCATCGTTTTCCACTTACTTTTCTCCTCGACTCTTCCATTGTGTCGTTATTATCATCAATGAGGGCATGGTGTACTCAACACGTACACAACCTTCAATGCGATCAAAAGAAAGTGCATTTTCTTTTGCCACCTTCAAAAATCCTCACCGTTGAATTGTTCCAATTTGTTTGAAATTGGAAGTCATCTCCTGATACTTGACATTGTTCAAACCACAATAATTTTCGCAGATTGTTAGGGAGTTTATAGGATGATTAGAACAATGGTATCAAAACTTGAAATGCAAGATAACTTGATATGATCGCAGAGTCGATTTGGAAATCTTTCCTGCGAAAATTATTCGTTCCCTTGAATTGCCTCCGGGAATTAACTCGAATATAATCACGGGATAAATCTGCTTCTCTTCCAATCTTTGGCAATAAGATGAAAGAATGCTATAGAAGTTTTGTAGATATGTGTGTTTAAACTTGAGGCTTCAAGAATTTCAAAGAAAACAGAAAAATTGCTTCTCAAATTCTATTCTTGTGTTTAAAAATGAAGTTCCAAGTGTTTCTTTTTGTGTGTGTGATGTTATACTAATATAACACTACATACACAACCTTTCGAATCGATTACGGTCAAAACCCGAAAGGATACCAAAGAAAACCGACCAAAATCGCTCCAAAAATCGCATCTCGGGCGCCCATCTCCCGAAGCATCTTGGGCGGGCGTCCGGTTTCTTCGACGCTTCGTCCATCTCGAACAGTCACATCCTCAGATGTAAATTCACACTTCAGACGCGACGTTTGACATCTTGGGCGCCCGTCGAAGAATCTTTGGGCGCCCGTCCAGATTCTTAAGACGCTCGTCCATCCAACCAGGTTACATCCTGTATGTAAATCCACCCTTCAGACGCTCGTCCAGTGAACCTAGACGCCCGTCTGAAGTCAAACGCCCGTCCATATGAAATGGACGCCCGTCCAATAAGCGGCGAGAATTTGGATTTTGTTCAACACTTGATCTAACACTCGTAAGCTTGTAAATATCAATTGTAAGCATGCACCCGCATCTCCTAACTCATATCGATTGTTTCAAGCTTACCAAACCTCAAACTAAGTCCAATAACACTAAATCACATTGGTGATATAATCACCAACAGAGACTTCTGTTTTGACACTTGTGCTTAATATATCTGCTTATTATACTCCATTCCCTTATTATCGGTATGTTTTTCATCTACTTGCTTGCACTTCTCCTGTCCCTGTAGTGTTATCAGCTTCATTTCTTTAATCCTATGTGTTTAAGGCAAACGTGTGAAACATGGGGAGTATGTTGAATACAAGTTGCTAAAGTCTGGAAAGACGGTTGGGGCAATACTAAAACGACGTTTAAGCTAGCACCCGTTTGGGCTAACATTAGAAATACATTTTTTTTTTCCTGTGAGAATGTTACATCCATGTGACTCATCTTGGGTGCAAGCATGAATTGACTCACTAAACTCACGGAAAAAGTAATATCCGGGAAAGGTAAACGAGCTTACGTACCTACTAATCATTGATAGAAAGCTCGGTTGACATCTGTTCTTTTTTTTTTTTTGTGTGGCAAAAGTATCGATTTGGTGATTAACATCCAAGAGTACTTCTGCAATTCTACAACCTTCCGTGCCACGTTCTTTTACATTACTGCTTCACATACATTACTGCATTTAATTTCTTGTCCACCAAGCGATTGTGGCGTCCTACCACCTTCCTAGCTCACATGTATTTTTTGTCGAGTTTGCATATTTGCTTTACATGGATGGTCTCCCTTCCTTTATGCTGGTCCCTGAATTCTTTTTCCTCCTTACGGAGAATTACTTTCGTCCATTTGCAGTTCGTTGAGTCAATATATTTTTGGGAAATAAGAGTATGCTGAGTTTCTGGATGAGTTCGTGAATGGGAAAAAACCCGTCATGAGAACATATGCCTTAAGTTACAGTATGCACTTGTAGTTGAGGTTGTCCATATCCTAACATTCTTCCATTACTGTATCTGAGTGGTTTTTTTTGGTTCTAATGTGTATTCCATGGCTCTTCTTAGTGAAGAAGAGTCAGATGTTTTGTCCTGTGGGTTTTTTTTTTTTTTTTTGTGTGGCTAAATCAGAATTTCTCCCCACAAAATTCATTAGATCAAAGAGATTGAAAAAGTGCTACAATATGTTAGGAACCTTTTGTATAGGACATTGTATGCGTATTTTTAGGTGTGATACTGTGTGTAGAGCCTTGCCTGTGTTGAGCCAGCAGGTATAAAGGTTGGCGTGAGTTGTATCATTGCTCATCTTGGATATTAATAAAATCTCTATTTCCTTCTTCCCCAAGTTTCCTCTCCTCAATCCCCCAATTTCCTCTCCTCAATCCCCTATTTCCCTAAATCAAACCCTAGTTAAGCTCAGTGCTTAACATCTGGTATCAGAGAATTTCTCCTGTACCTGTGATTGTTCGCGATGGCTACTAAATCAATAGAAGCGCTTAGAACAAATCAGCAGAAAATGTCTGAGGAATTCACCTTACGTATGGAAGAGATGCAGGTCCGAGTTGATCAATCGATCGGAAATCAGATTCAGAAGGTGGAGGTTCATTTACAGAAGGTCGAATCTCAGGCGTTGAAGGTTGAGGATCAACTGGATTCTTTGAAGCAAATGATCAAACAGTTGATCGACAAGGATAATAAGAAATCAGAAATTCATTTCGAAGCTCCTGCTGCAAGTACGGGTGATGGAATACTCCCCACTCCTCCATTAAGACAAGATTCAGCCGAACCATCAGAGGTTAATTTGAGGTATGAACCTCATTACAAAGCTTCGAAGATCGATTTTCCTCTGTTTAATGGAGATTCTCCAATGGAGTGGATTAGAAGGAGTGAAAGGTATTTCCAAATTCATGACACTCCTGATAATCAGAAGGTCAATTACGCAGAAATGCATCTTCGAGGAGCTGCAGACGTGTGGTTTGGAGGTCTTAGAATGAGTTATCCTCACATCACTTGGCCTACGATGAGAGAGGAAGTTTTAAAGAGGTTTGGTTGTAAATCTATGGACATGGCAGTTGATGATTTCCATCAGTTGAAGCAGATAGGTTAGGTTGATGAGTACCTTGCTGAGTTTGAAGAATTGAGGACATTGGTGCAGATGCAATGCTCCAGATTGACAGACTACCATTACATCTCATGTTTCATTAGAGGACTCAAACCAGAAATCAAATCGATGGTAAGGTTGATGAATCCGGACTCTATGTCACAGCGGTGGATGCTGCAAGGTGCCAGGAATGCGTCTTACTATCTTTAAATCACAAACCACTGCCTAAGATTTTGTATTCTACTGGACAGGTAAGACAGCCAGCTCATGCTCCTAAGGTGTTCGATAGAATGCCACAGTTGGAATACAAGCAACAAGACCCCAAACCAGTACTACAAAGGGCTATAACACCAAAAGAGATACAAGATAAGAGAGCCAAAGGGCTGTGTTTCCGGTATGATGAAAAGTATGCACCTGGACACAAGTGTAAACAGAAACACCTACACCTTATACTAGCTGAAGATGAAGAATTCTTAGGAGAAGAGGATTTTGTCAATGGGGAACCAGCTGAACCTACCCAATTGTCAGTATACTCTTTGACTGGGCAGATATCACCTAATACATTTAAGATCAAGGGCATGATTAAGAAGAAACAGATCATGATACTAATTGACAGTGGTGCATCCCACTCTTTCCTACATTACCAAGTGGCTAAGGATGCAGGGTGTAGCATTGAGCCTAGCCACTCAATGGTTATCACAGTAGCTAATGGGAATACCCTCACTAGTGAGCACAAGTGTCCTTCTCTTACCCCGGAGCATGCAGGGGCACCGATTTCCAAAGATGATATCAGGTTAATCAGGCTAAGGGGCTGTGATATGGTGCTTGGTGTAGATTGGATGGGGAAGTACAGCCCAGTAACCTTCAACTTCAACAACATGTGTATGACTTTTGTCAAAGAAGGTGCTCAAATATCCCTTCATGGATCCCCTGAATTGGGACAGCTTAAACTGATCAGCTGTAAAAAGCTGGTCTCCAGCATGAAAAGGGCACCTATAGCCTTCTGGGATGCCTAAACATGATCCAAGACTATGCTCCTAAAGCTGAGTGTGATCCAGAGGAATTATCATCCCTCCTGGAGGAGTAAAAAGATGTTTTTGCCACACCAACAGGGTTACCACCTAAAAGAGGGTATGAACATGCAATTGAGCTAAAGGAAGGTGCTAACCCAATGAAATTAAAGCCATACAGGTATTCACACCACCAAAAAAATGACATTGAGTTGTTGGTGGATGAGATGTTGAAACAGGGAATAGTAAGGCATAGCCACAGTCCTTTCTCTTCACCCATGCTTTTGGTCAAGAAGAAAGATGGCACTTAGAGAGGTTGTGAGACTATAAAAGGTTGAATGATATGCCAGTGAAGGACAGTTACCCCATTCCACTCATTGATGATTTGCTGGATGAGTTGGGTAAGGCTATGGTGTTCTCCAAAATTGACTTACGATATGGTTTCCACCAGATATTAATGCAGGAGGGTGATGTGCAAAAAACCGCATTTGCTACACATCATGGCCAGTTCGAATTTCTGGTCATGCCTTTTGGTCTAACAAACGCTCCTACCACGTTCTAAAGGAATATGAATGAGCTGCTAAGGCCATTCCTCAGGAAATTTGTTCTTGTATTTTTCGATGACATTCTCATCTATAGCAAGGACATGGAAGAACACAAAGGGCATTTGAAGGCTGTGTTAGGGGTCCTGAGAAAACACCAATTCTTTGCTAAGAGGTCCAAATGTTCATTCGGGCAGCCTAGTGTGGAATATCTGGGGCATTATCAAGGGAGGGCAGGTGTATGTGATGACGGTCAAATTATACCCGTAAAAGTCATCAACATTGACCTTAAATCGAGATTAATAATATATATTTCATATTAAATCACATGTTTATATTTAATATTTAATGTTATGTGATTTATATTATGTAAATTGGTATTTAAATTTGTTTTTATTATTTAAAGCCGATTTATTGTGTGATAATTATTGATTTTGCAGATCACAACAAATCGAGAGGATTAATGTCATTCAATCAATTATATCAAGATAAAGAAGGAAGAAAATCGGAGCATTAATCAAGAGATAAATGAGAGATTAATCGAGATCAACACGAAAAGCGTGCGATGGGGAACAAGATAGACGAGAAAAACGATTGACGCGTGAAAAGTTAGGTTCGGTCGACCGAGCCTCGATGCTTCGATCGACCGAGTGTCACCTCTCGGTTGACCGAGCCTCGGTTTGGGTCGGTTTTCGGCTTTAATCGTGCTTATCTTCTAGAACCACCCTAAGTCGGCAAAAACCTCTATATAAGCAAGCGACTACGAAATTGTAATACACACCAAATACACCAACATATCCCTTCATTCTTTCTTCAATTTTATAGCTTTGATACAATGTAGTTTATTGAAGGTTTCAAAATAATTTAAATTTGCAATATGTAAGCCTTTATTTTCTCGTCTCTTTCTTTCAAGTAATTAATCCCTCCCAATTATGCTTTATCGTTTGAGTTAGTTAATTCATAGCTAGATGATGTAGATCTAGGCTATGACGTTAGGAGATGTGGCGAAGCCTTGTCTATGAGGATCCCATAACCTACGCCATATGTTTAACGTCTATTCATGAATCTGTTTGGTTTAATTAATGTGTATCTAAGTAGTTTATATGATTTCTTTACGAGTTTTCTGTTTAACTGCATTACGTATGATGAAACGCTGAGAGATACGTTCAGGGATGTAAATCTGGGGAGTTAAGCACTCGGGTGACCGAATGAGTTCACTCGGTCGACCGAGCCCACCTATTCGGTCGACCGAGCCCTGTTTTCATCCGTTAAATAGCCACGCCTTTATGGTTAGGTTAACTTAATAAATTTATCATCTCGGTAGGTATGGCCACGCCACGTTGCTCGCCGCTTTTAATTAGCGTCACGATTAGGAAATACCAATATAGGGCTCCTGGAGTCGGCTCATGAATGATCTTCCGGGCTTTCAAATGAGATCTAGGTAGGTTTTGTATTAGGGAATTGACGTCACCTAGTTATACGTAGTTCAGTAAACTAGCATGAGACCTAAAAGGTAATTGTTAGTTGGACGAGGGCTTGAGCGATCGTTTAGAAGCACGCCTAACCAAAGGAATGTTGCCTGGGCGAGGTGTACGGTTAATATCGGCATCCTTAGAGTCGTAAGCGTGTGAGTTATATGAGATGGAGGCACCAAAAGCGCTAGTCACGTAACAATACCACGGTGATCTAGTGACCTACCGGTGCTAAGTCAAGTTAAAGAGGATGACTCCGTAGCCAATCTAAGATAGATACAAACGGATTGACAGCTAATAAGTTCGATTTATTATATAAATTATCTAGGTCCAAACGATAAAGACTATAATTGGGAGGTTAATTACGTTGTGTCGAGTCGTGTCCTTACTTTTCTTGTTTTATGTTGGTCGTAGACCGCCTCTATGTCCTTGACATGTTTAATTAATTGTTTGTATATAAGATGATCCACAATTGGTTCCTCTGTGATCGACCTTGATTCACTATATTATACTACGATGGGCCTAGTCCTCTTGCTAGTATTGGTTTATGGTGGTCAAGTATATTTTAACCTGATTGACCACGTCATCAAGTTTTTTGGCGCCGTTGCGGGAACCAACGGTCAATTTTATATATAAATAATTTTCTTAGTCATGTCAATTTTTACTGCTTTTGTAGTCGCTTTTTACGCTTTGAGTCCTCTCAGTTGTTCTGCTCTGTCTGAAATTCCAGATTCTAAAAATAAAAAAAAAAAAAAAATAAAAATAAAAAATAAAAATTTATTCGGTCGACCGAGAGACCTCATTCGGTCGAATCGAGAATTTATAATTTTTTTTTTTTTTTTTTTTTTTTTGTTTTGTTCTGTTTACACACTTTCGATTTGTGTTTTTCGAGTCTAGAATTTCAAGCGTGTCTGCTTATCCTCGTATGTTTAATCCGTAGAGTCTCGATAGCGATGATGGGAAACCATGTTAAAATCGATCTACGGTCTGCTTTTGTTTTTCTTCCGCTTGCGTAAACCCAGGAAGCAATAATCCAAGTCAATAATTTTTCGCGGGCGCTGAGAAAATAACCCAGCAAACATGTGGAGCTACGAATCTAAGATGGAAAAAGCGATGGAAGCAATACCTTAAAAGCACCAAGATGGCTCCGAAAAATATAAATTTTAGGGCTTAAATTCTTCATGGTACAATGTTGAAGGCAAGGTACTACCTTTTTTTTGCTTATGTTTTATTACCTTTTGGTTTTTTGAGCATAAGTTAGCCTATACATGAATCTTAGTAAGAATCTTAGCCCGGAGTTGGTTTGTAAGAATAATTTTATTAGTGTGGAAGGTTCTGCCCCAAATCTGTCTCATCTAGAGGTGTAGGGAAACATGTAGTAGTTGAAGGAAGCAAGTGAATAAAGAGTTCCTCGTAGTTCTGTTAAAATCTCATGGTCCTATGCATGAAATTGCTTCTACTGGCCATGGGAGCAACAAATTGTGTAGTTTAAGCATTCGCAATCTAAAGAAGACGTTGAGTTTTGAGAGAACACCATATTTTGCTTTCGTTGATGTTTATGGTGATGGCTTCTCGGTGAACCCACCTTAAACAGAAACGAGATTACGCTTTGGGTGACAATTTAGAAATCGAAGAATCTTTGTACATAGGTTCGGAAATGGTTTAACCATGGCTGGGCGAGTTCAAACGAGCTTCGGCTCAATCAACTCCCCTCCACGTGTGATGTACGTTACAGCAGTTCAACAAGACTTAGCATAGCCGATAAGCTTTCGGGCTAAACGGGGCTTAATCTTGACGGATTGGCCTGAACTGTCACATATGTTCCAACGAATAAGACGGCGTAGGCTTGCCTACATAACCGACCTTATTCGGAGTACTTTGATTCATTGTTTCTTATTGTCAAGGCCAAAACCATAATTTTAGCCGAGTTTCTTAGAATTCACTAATTCCTAAAACGAGAGCCGAGGTAAGAGCTTTGTATAAATGGTATGGATAAATGTCGTTTCCTAGGTCTCACAACATAGGGAAGGGTATTAATCCGCAACAGCGATGGGCCCACCTCTTATAGTGCTCAGAGGGTCAAAGTCTAGTGATCCAAGAATAATGACTGACAAGGATACCTTTGGAAAGTCGAGCTGAGGACTTTAAACTCAGAACTACTTCTTTAAAACCCTTAGGATTTCTTTTTAGGATTTTAGGTTTTGTTTTCTTTGAGTCAAATAAGAGTAACGTGACATATGTTGAGGTTTTTTATTTTGCCGTGTTCTGATGGCCATGGGGCTAAGGATATGCAAAACTTTTTTACTCAATATAGGCCACGTGAATTAGAGTTTCTTAGGAGAGTCGAGAAATTGCTAAAGAAAAGGAAATTTAGCAATCAATCTTAAGATGGAAGCATTAAGAGAGCTTGAGAATTATTGAAAATGTAACAGAGAATGATTGGTGTGAACAAGAACAATTTTGGTCAACTTCCAAAATCTTTTAGAATGGTGATCCAAGTGAAAATTCAAAGTGGTGCGCAATTCATTCTGCAACTATCCTTATCTTTCCCTTACACTTTTTCACCTTCAAACTTTTCGATCCTCTCACCAATCTGCCCCAACAGTTCACATTTCTAACCATCCCCTCTCTTTCTTCCATCCGTTTCACTCTCCCACCCAATCTCAATGCCTTAACCATTTTCAACCCACCCATAAACACAATTTCTTACCCATCCTTTATCTTTTCTTCCCATCCTTATGTGTATCTTTTTCTAAACCCATCACATTCTCAACCTCCATTTTGTTTACACAATACCTATGTGTTGCGGAATTTGATATATTGCTAAGCTTTAATGATTATCTTTTATCATTTTGATTTTCATGATCCTAGTTGGGGGAAGTGTAGCTCTGAACCTAGCTAGATTTTAAAGGTTTTTGGTTCGATCAAAGTACAACTTATCTTTCTACCGGAAGTTTTAATTTTCACATTTTTTCCGTCTATTCCGGCATTTCTATATGATAAGTTTTGTTCTGAACTATCACACCACTCAGACCTTGTTGATGACGGTTATGACTTGTACGTGATACATTGGGTTATTAGTAATTTCGAGGAGTAGCTACATCTCCCTGAGTTGTTGATATCCAATGCAAGCGGGAAGTTTCTACGTTAAGTGTTTAATTTTATCTTTAGCCAATAGGTCGCATTCAATCATTATACCTTACCAAGTTTCTCTTTTCTCTTTGTCATCGATTACATAGTGAGCCAGTCATCCTCTTGTGTTCCAACATGGGGTCATGCTTTTTGATCTTTGTCTTCTCCACCCGGTTTTAAGAATATTTAGGCGGTGGAGGTTGTAGATGACGACCATCATCTTTAGTTGCTTGTTTATTTTTCTTTCTATTTAGTATTTTTCTTTTGGTTTCCACTTGTCATTGGTTGTATAAAATAAAGTGGCTTAAACTGCTTTTAGGTATTTATACCTCATTCGCCACATTATTTTATAACTTCCATAGACATGATATTTTACGGTTTTCGTGGAGTTTGTTTGCTTATGCAGATATATGTCTCTCTCCACGACGTCTTTGCGGATTACTCCGATGTTCGTGATCTACTTGAGAGCCGTTTCCAAGAGCTAAGTCTTTTTCTTAAATTCTCATTTATTTTTGTCATTGAGGACAATGCCATGTTTAAGTGGGGGGTAGGAGACTTAGCCATGTTATGTTATAATTGAAAATTGAATGAAACGGCACATGATTGAAAAAATTGAATAAATACCATATTATGTATCTCGTACCCTTAGAATTGTGAGTCCCTAGCTAAGAATTGATAGGAAAGGAACCAAGTTTCATGAGTACGTGATCATATTATACTTATGTTAAGTAGATTTAAGGATATTCATGCCTGTTTTTGCAAGTAGTTATTTATTATTCGATTACTCAATCTGTGAATCGAGTATACCGCGCAAATCATAATAACTGAAGAAATTATGTGTACATTGCATAGATGATTGGTTATGTAGACTTAGTGTCGATACTTATTGGTGATGTATTCTTATATTCTTGCCAACAAAAGCGGAGTAATAAGCTTGAGACGTGCACTGTGTTTTAGCAAAATGTTGAACACTTTGGGCTTGTAGTAACATTACCAAAGTAGCCCGCGCTTGTGGTAATATTCGATGCTATACATGATCTAAGATAGGGGATACTCTAAAAAGTTTTCTTCCTTGAGATTTATAGTATTTGAAAAATATGAAGATATGAAAAATATTCAACTCTTTAAGAGGCTTTGAGTAGTACTCGGTCTCCAAGTCCAAAACCCTATAGATACGCTCTTGCTTATTGCTCTAGTGCTTAAAAATTTAAAGGCTTGAGAAGTATGAATGCCGAGGTTGGTAGGTTGAGATTGCGACTGCATAAACTCTAATCTTGCTACTGAATATATAAAACCTAATGCACATGCACACGTCAACTGCGATTCATAGTGAGTAGTGAATAATGGATATCTTATAAGCATGACTAGTATGAGTTGACTTGAGTTTCTTGTGTAAGTATGATTTGACCATAGAAAATGTTGTCTTGGGAATGACTTATTGATGCTTTGTTCGGGACGATCAAAGTCTAAGTGGGGAGTAGTTGATGACGGTCAAATTATACCCGTAAAAGTCATCAACATTGACCTTAAATCGAGATTAATAATATATATTTCATATTAAATCACATGTTTATATTTAATATTTAATGTTATGTGATTTATATTATGTAAATTGGTATTTAAATTGTTTTATTATTTAAAGCCGATTTATTGTGTGATAATTATTGATTTTGCAGATCACAACAAATCGAGAGGATTAATGTCATTCAATCAATTATATCAAGATAAAGAAGGAAGAAAATCGGAGCATTAATCAAGAGATAAATGAGAGATTAATCGATCAACACGAAAGTGCGATGGGGGAACAAGATAGACGAGAAAAACGATTGACGCGTGAAAAGTTAGGTTCGGTCGACCGAGCACGATGCTTCGATCGACCGAGTGTCACCTCTCGGTTGACCGAGCCTCGGGTTTGGGTCGGTTTTCGCTTTAATCGTGCTTATCTTCTAGAACCACCCTAAGTCGGCAAAAACCTCTATATAAGCAAGCAGCATACTACGAGAATTGTAATACACACCAAATACACCAACATATCCTTTCATTCTTTCTTCAATTTTATAGCTTTGATACAATGTAGTTTATTGAAGGTTTCCGAGAATTTAAGGGCCGCAATATGTAAGCCTTTATTTTACTGTCTCTTTCTTTCAAGTAATTAATCCCTCCCAATTATGCTTTATCGTTTGAGTTAGTTAATTCATAGCTAGATGATGTAGATCTAGGCTATGACGTTAGGGATGTGGCGAAGCCTTGTCTATGAGGATCCCATAACCTACGCCATATGTTTAACGCTCTATTCATGAATCTGCTTTGGTTTAATTAATGTGTATCTAAGTAGTTTATATGATTTCTTTACGAGTTTTCTGTTTAACTGCTCGTATGATGAAACGCCTGGAGAGATACGTTCAGGGATGTAAATCGGGAGTTAAGCACTCGGGTGACCGAATGAGTTCACTCGGTCGACCGAGCCCACCTATTCGGTCGACCGAGCCTGTTTTCATCCGTTAAATAGCCACGCCTTTATGGTTAGGTTAACTTAATAGAATTTATCATCTCAGTAGGTATGGCCACGGCTACGTTGCTCGTCGCTTTTAATTAGCGTCGATTAGGAAATACCAATATAGGGCTCCTGTGTCGGCTCATGAATGATCTTCCGGGCTTTGTTGAGATCTAGGTAGGTTTTGTATTAGGAAATTGACGTCACCTAGTTATCGTGGTTCGTAAACTAGCATGAGACCTAAAAGGTAATTGTTAGTTGGACGAGGGCTTGAGCGATCATTTAGGAAATACGCCTAACCAAAGGAATGTTGCCTGGACGAGGTGTACGGTTAATATCGGCATCCTTAGAGTCGTAAATAGCGTGTGAGTTATATGAGATGGAGGCACCAAAAGGCGAAGTCACGTAACAATACCACGGTGATCAGTGACTCACCGGTGCTAAGTCAAGTTAAAGAGGATGACTCCCGTAGCCAATCTAAGATAGATACAAACGGATTGACAGCTTAATAAGTTCGATTTATTATATAAATTATCTAGGTCCAAACGATAAAGACTATAATTGGGGAGGTTAATTACGTTGTGTCGAGTCGTGTCCTTACTTTTCTTGTTTTATGTTGGTCGTAGACCGCCTCTATGTCCTTGACATGTTTAATTAATTGTTTGTATATAAGATGATCCACAATTGGTTCCCTGTGGGATCGACCTTGATTCACTATAGCTATACTACGATGGGCCTAGTCCTCTTGCTAGTATTGGTTTATGGTGGTCAAGTATATTTTAACCTGATTGACCACGTCATCAGTATGCTGATCCTTCTAAAGTTGAGGCAATGCAGAAATGGCCACTACCATTGAATGTCACATAGCTGAAGGGTTTTTTTGGGATTAATTGTGTTTTATAGGCGGTTTGTTCAGTCTTATGGAATCATTGCAAGACCCCTGAATGATATGCTGAAGAAGGAAGGGTTTGCATGGACTGAAGATTCAAGAAAGGCCTTTGAAAAACTGAAGACAACCATGAGTCATTCCCAGTGCTAGCCCTTCCAGATTTTGAAGCCAATTTTTGCATAGAAACTGATGCTTGTAGTAGGGGATTAGGGGCTGTGCTGCAACAAAACAGAAGGCCAATAGCTTACTTGAGTAGGGCTTTTAATTCAAAAGAGCTGGGGTTATCCATATATGAAAAAGAGCTACTGGCTGTGCTCATGGCAGTGACCAAATGGAAACAATATGTACAGGGCAAGCCTTTTGTTATTAAGACAGACTAGCAAAGCCTCAAATTCTTATTGGACCAAAGGGCTACTACTACCTTTACAATGAAGGGGTCACCAAGTCGCTAGAAATTGGATTTTACAATAGAATACAAGAAGGGCAGTGAGAATGTGGTTGCTGATGCCCTATCCAGGCAGAATCATGAACATGGACAGCTTTCCATGATCAGTTCAGTGTCACCATCATGGATACAAGAGGTGATATCTAGTTATAAACGTGATGAGTCAGTGAAAGGAAAATTCAGAGCACTAATGGTGGCTACAGAACCAGATCCTAATTTCACACTACATCAAGGCTTGCTGAAATATAAAGGCAGGATTTACATTGGCACATCCACTGGATTGAGACATAAGCTGATTGAGCAGTTACACTCTAGCCCTATGGGGGGCACTCAGGGGTAAGGGCCTGCTATAGCAGAATTAAAAGACTCTTTTATTGGCCCAAATTGAAACAGGATGTGCAAGAGCACATTCAGAAATGCACAACCTGTCAACAGTGCAAGTCCTTACATGACAAGCCACAAGGTTTACTACAGCCTCTGCTTATTCCTGAAAAGGCCTGGTCACAGATTAGTATGGATTTTGTTGAAGGGCTGCCTACTTCAGAGGGGAAGTCTGTCATTTATGTGGTGGTTGACAGATTCACTAAATTTGCACATTTCATGGCCCTGGATAAGGGATACACAGCAGAGAGTTTGGCAACAGTTTTCTTTGCAGAAATCTACAGGTTTCATGGCATTCCGCATGTATTGTCGCGATGTGAGATAAGGTTTTCACATCGAGTGCAGGGTACCCTGATGAAACTAGCAGGGGTAAAGTTGTCTTATAGCACTGCCTACCACCCCAGCATCGATAGTCGATTGAGAAAGTGGTGAATCAATGCATTGAGATGTATCTCAGATGCATGACTTTTCAAAGACCTGGCAAATGAAAGAAATGGCTACCCTTAGCAGAGTATTGGTACAACACCAACTACCATACAGCCTTGACCCTCACCCCATTTGAGGCTCTATATGGTTATGTCCCTACTAATTTGCCTATTGGGAGTTTTATTTGAGAGCACATCACCGATGTGGAAGATTTTGTGAGGCGTATAAGCCATCTTGAAGGATCTTAAAACACATTTGGAGGAAGCTCACCCGAGGATGAAGTACTACTTAGACTTGCATAGGAAGACAAAGAATTTGTCTTTGGGGATTATGTGTTCCTGAAATTCTGACCTACTGATGTAATTCAAAGTGGCACTAAGGAAGAATCTCAAGCTTTCTGCTAAATATTTTGGGCCCTATAAGATACTGGAAAGGATCAATGAAGTGGCATATAGACTGCAACTTCCACCAGACTCCAAGATACACCCTGTCTTTCATGTGTCAATGCTTAAGAAGTACATTGGGGCTACCATCCAACCCAGCCTCAGTTTACCTATTACAAATCAGCAAGGTGAAGTGGTGGTCTACCCTGAAAAAGTACTGGAGATCAGATCAGTGAAGAGATTTAACAGGGCTGTTGTACAGTGGAAGATTAAATGGCTAAACTTGGATGAAGATCAATCTACTTGGGAAGATGTTGAGTTCATACTGTCACAGTTTCCTGATTTTCCCTTGCCTTGTGGACAAGCAAGGTCTTATAGGGGAGGGTGATGTTAGGAACCTTTTGTATAGGACATTGTATGCGTATTTTTAGGTGTGATACTCGCATGTGTAGAGCCTTGCTGTGTTGAGCCAAATAGGTATAAAGGTGGCGTGAGTTGTATCATTGCTCATCTTGGATATTAATAAAATCTCTATTTCCTTCTTCCCCAAGTTTCCTCTCCTCAATCCCCCAATTTCCTCTCCTCAATCCCCTATTTCCCTAAATCAAACCCTAGTTAAGCTCAGTGCTTAACACAATATATGGCTATCCAAACAGCACGCCTCTAAACACGACTTATGGGCCGGCATATACAAAACCGAAAACCATAAGGGTTAACAAAAAATCATATGCATCTAACGTATGATGGCATATACAAAACCGAAAACCATAAGGGTTAACAAAAATCATATGCATCTAACGTATGAGGCCTTACAACATACAAAACAAGGTAGATATGGGTTCTAATATGGAAAACAACACTTCATTTGTAGTAGTTGTAACGCCCTTTGATCCGGGACCCGGTAGCGCTAAATGAGTCACAAATGTCCGGTCAACTGCTTAGACCGCCTTCCTCGTTTGGTCTAAAAGGGCTAACCTGAGTTGACAAGACATTTATGTCTCAAACTTATATGGTGGTGATGCGCTTCCCCCACTTCCAATGTGGGATATCACAGTAGTGAAAGGAACCTCAAAAGCGCGGCTTATCAGATGGTTTCGTTTGCAGCTTCATCCATACCTTCATCCTGCAGTATTTTTTTGTTTGCAGCTTATCAGATTCATGTCTCTTTTATTATCATTCTAACAAAGGCGCCCAAATACTTCTCCTCTATATGGGTGGTATTCTTCTTACAGGCAGGGGCGGATGTATGAGGAGGGGAGGGGGGTCTAGCGCCCCTCCTTAGATCCGGAAAAAACACTATTATGTATGTTGTGTATTTTTTTTACCCCCCCAAAAAATTTACACTCGCCCATAGTATCGCCCCCCTTACCCGGGATCCTGCGTCCGCCCCTGCTTATAGGTTCAAACAGCCAGCTGCTCCAGCATATGATTCAATTGCTCAGTCATGAATCCTCCATGAAAGCTATCCATCACTTTCTTGGAGTACAAATCCAGCAGACCTCCACTGGTCTTCGTCTCAATCAAGCACATTATGCCACTACAATCCTAGAGAAGGCAAACATTACAGATTGCAAACCTATGAGGACTCCTATGGATACTAAGCTCAAAGATCATGTAGACTCACCTATATTCTATAAAGTCACTTACTACAGATGCTTAGTAGGTTCACATTGGAGGCCAAACATCTTCTTTGCGGTCGGTCAATCATCTAACCCAGTTCATGCAGGCTCCCACTCAAGCACACATGGGGATAGGATCCTCTGTCAAATTTCAATGTCCAAGTTTCCTGTCTATGCAAAAACGTCGCCGTTTTCCTTAACTTTATAATGATGATATGTTTTTTTTAATTTTTTTTTTTGGCTGCACTCCTGCACCCGTTGACCAAGTCTTTCCTTCTTCTTTCTCTTCTTTTATTCTTCTATGCAAAACTCCATGGACAGATTGAGCTAATCTAAATACAAATAACAATAATCCAGAAAAAGCACACTTCACTATTCTGGATATGCAAAATAAACCCTTAAAATTTGTATGTTTAGCCCTCAATTTTTTTTACAGGTATACATTTAACCATCATCCATCATCTTCCGGTAAATTGAAGGTATTGCAAATAGATTTACTACCCAAAACGAAAAATGATAAAATGAAATGAATAATTGGATTTGTCATTGAAATTGCAAGTTTGTAATAAGAACCTAAAATGGGAGTTGAGTTCATCATTTTGGGTTATTAAAAGGGGTCAGAGTCCATAAGGACATGTTTTAAACTTAAATGGTTGAGAAGGACAGTCACTACATGTGTTACTATATTTTTGTACATGTGTTACTACGTGTTTGTCCTTCTCAACCATTTTAGATTAAAACATGTCATTTACAACCTTTAACCTTTATTAAAATTGATCTCCACAATTTCCTTCAATTACAACAACAACAACAACAACAAAATTAGGCTGGTAACGATACATATTCAATAGCGAAGATGAAGGTTGAGAGGTAAAAAGATTTTGGGAAACAACTACAGAAGCAGAAAGAAATTTGGGATGAGGGAGGAGTGGGGACTAGACGTGGCCGGTTCCGGGTCCAAAATGGAACCGGAACCGCCGGTTCCAATTTCTAGCCGGTTCCGCCGGTATCCGGAACCGGAGGGTTTTGCGGTTCCCCGGTCCGGGTCCGGGTCTCGGAGGTTCCCTGGTCCAGACGGTTCAGATCACGGTTCTGATTACGGTTCTGATCACGGTTCCAATCACGGTTCTATAAAAATCAATTTTTTTTACAAAATTTGTATAACTTACGTTAAAATTAATTATAAATTCTAATTGGTTATTAAACTATATAATATTTAATTTCATAACTATATTTAAAAAATATATTTTTGTCCAGAAGGACAAAATTGTCAAAAAATCGGGATAGAAGAAATCAAATTTAATAAGACAAAAGTAATAATTATGAAGAATAAATATGAAGTAATAAATGTGGAATAGAATAAATACGTAAGAATAATTACGAACACAAAGTAATATTAACACGCGTGAAGAATAATTTTAAAGTAATAATTGTGATTTTTGTCTTTTATAATCATGAAAATGTTACTTTTGTCATTCCAGGCCATTTATTAATTTTTTTTATCCTCGCGCCTCTTCCCTTTAAAAAACACATGGCTTGTATAATATTTAATTTCATATCTATATATAATATTTAATTCATAACTTATATTCTAGATAATTTGTAAGTAATATGATACGGACAACCTTTCTGGACCCAATGAACCTAATTTATACGAATAAAAGAGTAGGGTGTAGTTTATTAATATTTTATAACATTTAAAAAAAATTGTTATTCAAGTTTTATGTGTTTATATAATTTATTTTATAATTTCATAAATCTAAAAATAATTTAAGTAATACTAACACTAATATGTTGTGTATTGAATAAGTGTTGCAAAAAAAAAATTAATGGTTGCTAAACACTAGCATGTGCTCTTCCTTGTCACAATTATTTAAATAGTAGTAGTATTTGATTAGTAAAAAGTCATCATGATATATTTACCAAAAAAAGTAATAAGAAAAAAGAATATATTAGTATGTTGTGACACTAGTGACACAATATATTTTTTTTATCAAATATAAACTTTCCAACATTTTATGGTATATTTTATACATTAATTAACAACATCATTTACTAAATAAAAGAATTGCTAAGAAAATAAATGATGGATACCGATTATTCTACGTAACGGTTACATTGATAAAAAATAAATTATTCAAAAATTTTGAAAAAATATACGTTGGATTCAAGGTGGTCCAACTTGGAGAAAAGAAAAAAAAAAAAGGAAACAGGAAAAAAAAACCGCCGGTTGGGTTCTCCGGCCGTTCAACCTCTTTTTAAATCGTCTCGGTCGGGCGGGCCATCCGCTAATCAGCGAACAATCGGTTCCAGTGGACCCGCCAGATATAGACCGGAAACGCGCTGGTCCGACCCGGTTGGACCCGAACCGCCACTTACTATGCTAAAAATCATTTAGAAGTATTTTTAAGTAGTCCCCTGGACATAACTCAGTTGGTGAGAGACTTGGGTGCGTAATTACAGTCTGCCAGTGGTCACTGGTTCGAATCCCGCAATGGGCGAATTATACCTGGCGTTAGGCGGCATGATTCGACCTCTTGAGTGATCTGATTCTGTCTCCATACATCTTGAGGGGCCGGGGATGTGGGGACCCTCGGGGGTAGGGTTTACCCTTTTTTAAGTAAAGAAATAGTGCGGACTAGGGAATGGGGATCGGGGAGTGAGAGGAGGAAAAAGATAATAATAATAACAATAAAGTTGAGAAAAACACCGACGTTTTTGCATAGACATGAAACTTGGACAGGGATCGCACACATGAAAAGAGCACACAAGCTTTTCAATTATGTCAAAGGTTCTCTTACATTGGGAATCCTTAAAAAAAGACACTTTCAAATTAAGTTTTAACCTTATCAGACTCAATAAGTTCGATGCAAAACTCGAGCTCAGATCGACTTATGAAATTTTTCTTGAATCTCAGCTCGAACTCGAGTTCATTAATAGTAACATAAACATATAAAACTCATAAAATCACGATTCTTCCCTCATATCTTTGTCTTCGTCCACCGTTAACAAAATTTAAACAACATTATTCAAGTAAAATCCCCCCGATATACTGCTCGAGACAACAAGATGAACCAGATTATTCCAAGACATTTGCTTTTGGCCTTAAGAAACCATAAAGAGCTTTGGAATTTGTTGGCTGGAGTTATCAAGCAACCCAAATCTCTATC
The DNA here is from genome assembly GCA_026214975.1 of Gentiana macrophylla. NCBI lineage: Eukaryota > Viridiplantae > Streptophyta > Magnoliopsida > Gentianales > Gentianaceae > Gentiana > Gentiana macrophylla. The sequence continues at coordinate 41,709 of JAOBSW010001064.1, read as the reverse complement.
CCTAAGAAGGTAGCTGCTGCTTAAATTTCCAGGTTTAGATTTTACCTATGATGGTTCGGTGAAGGTGGGGGTGGGTGGGGGTGCGGGGTCTAGTTTGATTTGTAAGAGCATCCGCAACTGTTGGCGGCAAATACTACACCAAATTTCTTCCATCAACTCCAACAGTTCAACATCAACGGCAAATTCCTTTCCCAAAAGAAAAAAAAAAAAAAAGGTTTGCCGGCTACTCAGTTTCAACGGCAAATTAGATGGAGAAATCCCCTCCCCCACCAATATGATGCATCAATTGCCTCTCCATTGGAGCAAAAATTTACAGCAATTTGCTGAATTGCTGTTGGGTTGGAGATGCTCTAAGAAGTTGCACACTAATCTGCAATATCATCTTTAACAGTTTCTGATTTTAACCGATAACACTTGACAAATGGTAATATGAACACATTAATTTGGATGCTGCACAAGTTTCTGTCACAGAATAGCCAAAGTTCAAAGTCTTTGCCACATTAGTCAAAGTCTTTGTGGGAAAATTGATTATCAGAAAGATTAGTGTTTTGTGGAGGAGAATAAACAAGCTCTCTGATTTTTTTTATTTTTTCCTATTGCTATAATTAGAGGAATCAATAGAAGCTGAGTGCCTCACCTTTCTTTTGAGCAGCCTTTCACCTTTCTTTCATAGTACATTTTTGTTTTTTGCTTTCTGTTAGTTATTTCATCTCAATGGCAAACAGAAATATGATCATTAGTCTATTAAGTTCATTTACCGTATTTTTTTACATTGCCATAGAAATTCCAAGTCTTTCTTTTGCTACTTCAAATGAGACTGACCTTGAAGCCTTACTAGATATCAAGAATCATATACAAAGTGATCCTTTTCAAGTTCTGGATTCTTGGAATGATTCTATTCATTTCTGCAATTGGCAAGGAATCACATGTGGGAAAAGACACAAACGAGTCACTATACTTAATGTTTCATCACTCGATTTGGTTGGCACTCTTTCTCCTTCTGTTGGAAACCTTAGTTTTCTTGAAAGAATTTATCTCCGTGACAATTCCTTCCATGGCGTAATTCCACCGGAAATTGGCACATTGTTTCGCCTACGGTATCTTGTTTTTGAAAATAACTCATTTCATGGACAAATTCCTGCCAGCATTACATTGTGCAAAAATCTTCAAAACTTCGATTTAAGAGGAAACCAACTTAGTGGAAGGATCCCTGACCATTTGAGTGCTTTGTCCAACCTGTATTTTCTTCAATTAGTTGCAAACTATTTCACCGGATATATTCCACGATCTATAGGTAATATTTCTACTCTTCAAACACTAGATTTAACAGAAAACAATCTAAGTGGCAACATCCCACATGAGCTTGGTAAGCTATTCAATCTTCAGAACCTGGGATTGGCACTAAACATGTTATCATCCCGTTGAAATCTATAATATCTCATCAATTCAAACTCTTTCAATCTCAATTAATTTTCTAACAGGTCAATTTCCGAATACTTTGGGGTTGACACTTCCGAAGATGACAATATTCCTTGCTGGTTCAAATAATTTCACGGGGTCGATTCCATCAACGTTAGCCAATGCTTCAAATCTCGCAAATATAGATATTGGAGACAATATGCTTACCGGGTCTATCCCACGACATCTAGGAAGGTTACAAGAGCTCCAACGCTTGCAATTTGACGATAACCCTCTTGGTAAAGATAATGATATCAGCTTCATTACCACCTTGACTAATTGCACCAACCTAGAAATATTGAGCTTGAAAGGAATTGGAATCGGAGGCACGCTCCCTTTGGAAATTTCTAATCTATCTAGAATGCTTACATATATTTGGCTAGACGATAATCACTTATCAGGAAGTCTTCCTGAGGGAGTTGGAGAGCTCGTAGGTTTAAACTTTTTTGATATCCATGGTAATACTCTTTCGGGCAACATTCCTCTTTCCATTGGCAAGCTTAAAAACATGAAGAAGCTTTTCCTTTCAGATAACAACTTTATAGGGGAAATTCCTCCATCTATTTGTGATATTTCAAGGCTGTTGATTCTAGATCTTAGCCTAAATATGCTCACTGGTAGCATACCGGCTTCTCTGAGAAATCTCACTGAACTGCAAGGATTAGATATGTCTCGAAATCATCTAAATGGATCACTCCCTAAAGAAGTTTTCAGTATGACTTCTCTGTCACTTGGGCTATTTTTAGAACAAAATAAATTTACTGGATCACTACCCTCAGAAATGGGCAATTTGAAAAATCTAGTTGAGTTGCACGTATCTAGAAATAGATTATCTGGTGAAATTCCAATATCAATTGGTGATTGTCAGATGTTGGAACACCTTGAAATGGAAGGTAACTTCCTAAACGGAACAATCCCTTCATCAATAGGACAATTGAAAAACATTGACTTCATGGATTTGTCGCAGAATAAATTGTCAGGGGAAATTCCAGCTTCTTTGGAAAAGCTAGTATTCATTAGCTTTCTCAATCTTTCATTCAATATGTTAGAAGGTGAAGTTCCAAGAAACGGAGTCTTTGCAAATGCGAGTGCCTTGTTAATATTGGGAAATGAAAAGCTCTGTGGAGGAATCAAATCATTGAACTTACATGTCTGCCCAAAGAAAGATTCAAAAAAGCATGGAAAGTCAACTCGAATAATCATAATCCTAGTGATTTGTATCGTGATAGCCTTGGTTTCATTATTCGGATGTACATATGCAATTTATCAAAGAAGAAAACCTAAAGGAGTGCCCTCTCTAGCTGCTACGTTCGATAAACAACTCCTTAGGATTTCATATGCCGAAATTTTTACATCCACAAATGGTTTTTCTTTAGAAAACTTAATTGGTAATGGAAAATATGGATCTGTCTTCCGCGGAGTTCTCCAACCAAGCGAGAAAGTAGTAGCTGTGAAAGTACTGAAGCTCCAACTAAAAGGAGCCCACAAGAGCTTTTTGGCAGAATGTGAAGCATTAAAAAGCATTCGCCATAGAAACCTTGTCAAGATCATTACTTCTTGCTCTAGCATAGACTTCAAAGACAATGATTTCAAAGCATTGATTTTGGAATACGTCCCTAATGGAAATTTAGAAGGATGGTTACATCAAAATCCATCTGGTCATGTTAATGAGAAGAAGTTAGACTTGTTAGAAAGGCTAAACATTGCAATAGACATCGCCACCGCGTTGGATTATCTTCACAATCACTCTGGAAATTCAATTGTTCATTGTGATGTTAAGCCAAGCAACGTTCTATTAGGCGAGGATTTACGTGCCATGGTGAGTGATTTTGGCCTTGCAAAATTTCTTCCCACGGCTCATGATATAGAAAGCACCTCAATCGGAATTAGAGGAACAATTGGCTATGTTGCTCCAGGTACCTTAATAAGCAAAGTGTTTAGAAATAAAATTTCCTTAAATTCTAACATCTTTAAATTACATCACTTTGTAACCACTCTGTTGTCCTTAACATTTTATTTGTCTAGAATATGGCATGGGAGGAGATGTATCAGTAAAAGGGGACATATATAGCTATGGAATCCTTTTATTGGAGATGTTCACAGGGAAAAGACCTACAGACGCCATGTTCACGGAAGATTTCAGTCTCCATAACTATGTCAAGACCGCTCTTGATCATCGTGTGGCTGAAATCATCGATCCACAACTATTGACGGTAGAGGATGATGAAGAAAAAAGAAGCAACTATACTTCAACAAGGATTGAGTCTTGTTGCTTATCGATTTTTCATGTAGGAGTTTCATGTTCTAATGTAATGCAAAACAACAGGAAGGATATCAATGATGCACTTGTTGAACTACAACATGTTAGGAATAAAATGTAGGATCAGTTGCATTGCATGCAGAATTTCTTTATTAGTTTTAGCAAGAGAAATGCATAAACTTCCATGTTATCATAATCTCTACTATTCTAAAAGTGTGAGTGTGTTTCCCCCAAAAAGTGTTTCTCCCCTTATTTTAAACAATTAAAATTAAAAAAAGTGTTTCTCCCCTTATTTTAAAGAATTAAAATTAAAATAATTGAAATAATTATCTCTATCTCTACTATTCTAAAAGTGTGAGTGTGTTTCCCCAAAAAGTATTTCTCCCCTTATTTTAAACAATTAAAATTAAAAAAGTGTTTCTCCCCTTATTTTAAAGAATTAAAATTAAAATAATTGAAATAATTAAAATATAAAAATATCCTTGATTAAATTAAATTATAAAAACCGAAATTAAAATTTTAAAAAAATTATAAACGTGCTCTTCATTCCACATATAAAATATAAAAAACAATCTAAACAAAATCAAACATGATTTGAATAATTAAAATAATTAAAATATAAAAAAAATCCTTGAATTAATTAATTTATAAAAACCAAAATTAAAAAAAAATCAAACGTGCATCTTCATTACATCTCTACTATTCTAAAAGTGTGAGTGTGTTTCCCCCAAAAAGTGTTTCTCCCCTTATTTTAAACAATTAAAATTAAAAAAAGTGTTTCTCCCCTTATTTTAAAGAATTAAAATTAAAATAATTGAAATAATTATCTCTATCTCTACTATTCTAAAAGTGTGAGTGTGTTTCCCCAAAAAGTATTTCTCCCCTTATTTTAAACAATTAAAATTAAAAAAGTGTTTCTCCCCTTATTTTAAAGAATTAAAATTAAAATAATTGAAATAATTAAAATATAAAAATATCCTTGATTAAAATAAATTATAAAAACCGAAATTAAAATTTTAAAAAAATTATAAACGTGCTCTTCATTCCACATATAAAATATAAAAAACAATCTAAACAAAATCAAACATGATTTGAATAATTAAAATAATTAAAATATAAAAAAAATCCTTGAATTAATTAATTTATAAAAACCAAAATTAAAAAAAAATCAAACGTGCATCTTCATTACAAATATAAAATATAAAAAATAAAAAAGAATCCAAACAAAATCAAACAAGATTCTTGACTCAAAATCAATAAAAAATTTAACCATCGAACATGATTTGAATAATTAAAATATGAAAAATTTTATGAAATGCACAAGAGTTGTATGAAGGTTATGCAAAGTGACATCTTTCTGAACCATCTTTCATTTCTAACCTCTCACACACGCCAAAAAGTGTATTATGTGAAAGAGAGTTAAAATGAATGGGCTACAAAGATGCTTACTTGCATAACCTTCCTACAACCGCACTGCACTACCATAAAATCACTCTTAAAATATACAAAAATCCTTGAATTAATTAATTTATAAAAACCAAAATTAAAAAAAAATCAAACGTGCATCAATATAAAATATAAAAAATAAAAAAGAATCCAAACAAAATCAAACAAGATTCTTGACTCAAAATCAATAAACAATTTAACCATAGAAACGAAAAACAGTCAACAAAATAAAAAAAATTATATAAATTAGACAGATCCTTAATTCATAATACATATAAAAAAGGATCCTAAAATAGAAATAGGAAATAAAAAATCTTAAAACTACAGTAATAAAAAAAATCCTTGATTTAATTAAATTATACAAAACGAAATTAAAAAAATTTATAAACACCAAAATGTGATGGAAACTACATTATTACTCAGCCCGTGCATTTTGCAAACAAATTAGCAATTGGAAATATTGATACATGATTCCTAGCCTAAAGATTGCAATTTACGATTCCCTAAAAATTGCAATTTACTGTTATTCGGAAACTACAATATTATTATTAGAAACATAAAATAACAAATACTCTCGATAGCAATCACAAATCTGAAAATCCAGAAACATAAGAACAATATGGTGAAAGAGACATCAACCACTTACGGCAAATATAACGCATTATATCTCCTTTCGACCAATATCCGTGAATGATTATGTTTTTCATTATCAATTTCATTATTGTCAATTTTATCGGTATACTATGAAGGTTTTTTTTTTTTTGTTTTTGTTTTTTTTTTCGTATGAAGGTAAAGAACATGATATGCACAAACTAAGAAGTTAAAAGAAAAATATATTCTCAATTGACCAACGAGGAACGATGTAAGAAGATAAAAGTATCGTGGAAACTAGAAGAAAAAGAAAAGCTGAATTGATATCTGCATTAAATCGCAATGGTATGTGGTGATTTCTTGTATATATGGCTAGACCTTTTTCGTTCTTATAAAAATATATACATATATCAGAAAGTAGAACATATAACGTTTTCATCACCGCATTTAGATGTATTCAAGTCTTTTACCTTGAACGGATGATATGCTACTATTCAACATATCTTTGGTTGGCTTTTGGCTGTGGAAATAAAATGGTTCGTTCTTTGAAAAAAAAAAAATCGTTGTTGGCTTTCTTTACGAGTGATTTTCAATTATTATCGATCCAAGCTAATTTGTTTGTAATTATGTAATTTGCAAAATTATAAATGAAACACTTTAATTGATCATAATACTCAATCAATTGAACACTTTAAATGAACAATTGAACCAAGTATTCTTGCACATAATTTTTTTGAACGCTTTAATTTCTACCAAGTAATCTAACAATTTAACACTTCAATTTCTCACATAAATATTGCAAATTAATCATTATTTGTTTGAAATTGTGTTTCTACAAGATTTGAAAATTCAGTATCTTATCGGCAGTCGATTAGACAATGTATTCAAGTCTTTTATGTTATTTTGATTAGCAACAAAAAAACTTAATTACCCCACATGAAGAATTGATTAGACAAGTACATTATATTATTGTAAACCCCGAGCTATAAATTCATAGACTTGGAAGACAAAGATTTCTTAGTGTTGTCGGCTTCTTTCCACAAAAAGAGACAAAACACATTATACTGCTTGAGCGCAACATCCAAAACATTCAAGAAGATTAAAAAAAAATACTAAATGATCCCTGTACACAATCTGTATGAGATCAAAAGAACCATACGATTCCATAATACTTTTATGTACAAAATTGTAGGCAAAACAAAAGGAAGTGATGAAAAATATTTCCTCAACACCGGAATGACTTTAATTAATTGTGAAGGTAATTTCTATGATGATTTTGTTTTAGATATAATGTTTTTACCAACTAAATTGCATATGAACCTAAATTATCACAACAATTTCAGTTGAGGAAAATAAATAATTATACTCACTGCAACGCTAAAAGATTTGAGCATGAAACTCCATCATTTTGTTGTGATAAAAGAATGATACAATTATCCCCCGAAGATATCCCTGACGGTTTATATTATCTATTAACCTCTCAACTAGAATCATGTAAAGAATTTCGATAACATATTCGTGCATACAACAATAATTTTTCGTTTACATCTTTTGGAGTTAACCTAGATAAAGATTTGGCATCAAGAAGACGTGGAGTATACACACTTCGAGTTCAAGGACAAGTTTATTATAATCTACCAAATATTGTCCCAGAAGATAACACTCATGTGTACTTTCAGCAAAAGTCATAAAGGTCAAGAATATTTCTAAAATTTGGTACGACTCAGGCATACATTGCACAAAATCAATGCAAAAAAGGACCGAATGGTTGGATCTGCTCAAACTGTGGCAACATTAGCTCAAAACAAGCACCAAGGTCATCTAAATTAATGTGTTTATCCTTAACCATTCAAAATGTACAACTAACAATAATATTCTTATGTGGATTACGTATCGAGTAAATTTGACAGCTAAATTTTACGTATGTTGGATTTGATGTATCGGAGTACATGAAGGCAAATTGCAAGATAATATAGCCAAATAACTCTATAAAATAAAATCTTTACATATAATTTTTTAGGTTATTAGGGGAAGAAATTTAGAAGAATGACAAAAAAATCATAAATGGGTCCAGAAAAGACATTACTACATTTTCGGTGATTAAAGAGGACAAATTCATAATAACGACAAAAATACCCTTTACACATTAAACACGTAGTAACGCTTAGATAAAATGTAGTAATAATAAAGAAAACAAATAGTAATAAATAAGCAACAAGTAGTAATGTACCCGTAAAATGTCATAACATCCGATAAAAAAGTAATAATGACCAATAAACAAGTAAATGTACCTTAAAAACAGTAGTGCAATATCCTAAAAAGAAGAAATAACAACCCGTAAAATGTAGTAACGGCTAATAAACAAGTAGTTCTGACCCATAAAATAAATAAAGTTACATAAAAAAATGCGAACGTTACAAAATTAATAGTAACAACCCTAAACCCTAAACTTTTCAACAAAAAAAAAAATCGGCCCGGCTCCGGCATTCAAATCCTAATCCCTTTTCTCCTCTTTCTCCGGCGTTCACTCCAACTCGCTAAGTCGCCACCCTTTTTCTCCTCCCCAAAATCCTTTTTGTCCAAATCGTTCAATCTGCTTGGGTGATACAAATCCGATCTTCTTGGCGGAAATTGGACTCGGTTGGAGCATTGTAATCGGGTGATAAATGTATCCGACGGTCGCTCCTTCCGCGGAAATCGCAGCCTTCCTCCGCCGTCCATTCACGAATTAGAAACCACCGAAATTGCGGCTCCTCCTTCCCATGTAGACGATTCCGGCCGCCGGGAATCGTCACCACCAATTGACGAGAAATTTCCGTCGAGTCCACCCATCTTCTGGTAGGATTTTGATCGGATATAAAGCAGCAACCGCAATTTCTGGTAGGAGTTGCTGCTGTTGATCGGTTTTGCTACAACTTTGATCGGTGTTGCTGCAATTTTGAACAGTGTTGCTGCTATGAGTATGAATGGACGGAAGAAGAAAGGAAAAAAAAGGGGAAATTCAGATTTGTTTATAAAAATAAATAAGGGTAGTGTTGGAAGTTTATATTGTTCTTGTCACGATTAAATTTCATGTCCTTCTTCAAGCTGATTAATTAGTAGATGTGTCCTTCCGTAGCCAAAAACCTATAATTTATAATATGATGAACATACATACACAAGAAAACGTCAATTCTGAATAGTATGACAAATTGAGTATGCCAGATAGATCAGAAGAATACAATATCACCTTAAAATTCAATGGAAAACTGGAATATACTTATGGTATCAATGGTACACCAAAGCTAATAGCAGAGGAGGTGCAAAAAATTACACACACATCAGTGGTACAATCAAAGAAGAAAATGAAAAAAAAAAAAAAAAACCAACTTAATGCAAGAAATGACAAAAGTCAACTTACAACAACAAAAGACGAACACACAAGCCCAATTTATATCGATGATGATGAGCCAATTGGAACTATTAAGAAAAAAATTAGATTAAAAAAATCAAACAAGTAAAGGGCTAAGTGCGTTAGATTTGTTTATTTTATTTAGATTTCAATTGATTTGTTTCTTTTTTCCATTTGAATTGATTTGATTTGTTTTATTTTGTTGCTCGTGTGTTTGGTGTACAATATCATACGTTAAATGCACATCACGTGCAACGCACGTGTCTTTTACTAGTATAAGAAAATAAGGTTGTCCTATTACGCTTTTCCCCCCTTTTTTTTGTGTGTGAAAATTAGAGGTTATCAATTGTAGCCTGACCCTTGTAAGGTGTTTTGCAGCCAAGACGAGGCTTCTGTTTTGACACTTGTGACTGCTTAATATATCTGCTTATTATGCTCCTTCCCTCATTATCGGTATGTTTTTCATCTACTTGCTTGCACTTCTCCTGTCCGGTGTCCCTGTAGAGTTATCATCTTCATTTCTTTAATCCTATGTGTTTAAGGCAAGCGTGTGAAACATGGGTAGTATGTTGAATACAAGTTGCAAAAGTCTGGAAAGACGGTTGGGGCAATACTAAATTAAAGGACGCTTAAGCTAGCACCTGTTTGGGCTTACATTAGAAATACATATTTCCTGTGAGAAATCGTACTAAAACACAAAGGGTTCATATTAAATGGTAAAGTATTGTTTTCTTTTCAAGATTTTAGTGAATGTGTCCTCCTGTCATCATCTCTTACAAGGAAATATGTTCAAACACTTTTGTCTATATATTTTAACACGATCCTACTTTTGGTCTCCTATTTTCTTTGCTTTTCCTTTTTAGCAAACGCAGTAATTGATACCATGTGCCTGCACCTTCATAAGGATGTTTATTTGGGACCAAAATAGGACAGCTTCTGAACACTAATTAAGCAAATATATGAACCTGGAATTAATACAAAAACTGTAACAACCTACGTTCGTAAATGTTACAGAAACCAAGCTTGCTAGTACAAAAACCGAACATTGGTTAATTTGGACAAACTTATTGTAAATACATCTGCGGCTTGCTGTTTTGTTGGCACATACAGCAAGTTAAGGGCCCCAGTCATCAAGTTATGTTTGCTGTTTTGTTGGCACATACGCGGAATGTTACATCCATGTGACTCATCATGGGTGCAAGCATGAATTGACTCACTAAACTCACAGAAAAAATAATATCCGGGAAAGGTAAACGAGCTTAATTACCTACTAATCATTGATAGAATGCAGCGATTGTGGCGTCTTCCTAGCTCACATGTATTTTTTGTCGAGTTTGCATATTTGCTATACACAGATGGTCTCCCTGACGGAGAATTACTTTCGTCCATTTGCAGTTCTAACAAAGACGCCCTAAATCTAATGCTTCTCCTCTATATGGGTGATATTCTTCTTACAGGTTCAAACAGCCAGCTGCTCCAGCATATGATTCAATTGCTCAGTCATGAATTCTCCATGAAAGATCTTGGGGTTATCCATCGCTTTCTGGGAGTGCAAATCCAGCAGGCCTCCACTGGTCTTCGTCTCAATCGAGCACAACAATCCTAGACAAGGCAGACATTACAGATTGCAAACCTATGAGGACTCCTATGGATACTAAGCTCAAAGATCATGTAGACTCACCTTTATTCTACGAAGTCACTTACTACATAAGCTTAGTAGGTTCTCTCCGATCCCAGTTCATGCAGGCTCCCACTCAAGCACACATGAAAAGAGCACACAAGCTTCTCAATTATGTCAAAGGTTCTCTTACATTGGGAATCCTACAAAAAAAAAAAAAAAAAAACTTTCAAATTAAGTTTTAACCTTATCAGCTCATAAAGCTCGATGCAAAACTCGAGCTCTCGGATCGACTTATGAAAATTTTCTTGAATCTCAGCTCCGAGATCGAGTTCATTAATAACATTTAAATACATAAAACTCATAAAATCACGATTCTTCCCTCATATCTTTGTCTTCGTCCACCATAAAGAGCTTTGGAATTTGTTGGCTGGAGGAGTGACTAAGCAACCCAAATCTCATCTTTAACAGTTTCCGATTTTAACCGACAACACTTGACAAATGGTAATATGAACACATTAATTTGGATGCTGCACAAGTTTCCGTCACCGAATAGCCAAAATTCAAAGTCATTGCCACATTAGTCAAAGTCTCTGTGGGAAAATTGATTATCAGAAAGATAAGTGAATAAACAATCTCTCTCTCTCTCATTTTTGTTTTTTATTTTATTTTTTCCTATTGCTATAATTAGAGGGATCATTAGGAGCTGAGTGCCTCACCTTTCTTTTGAGCAGCCTTTCACCTTTCTTTCTGATATTGCAACTCAATGGCAAACAGAAATATGATCATCTGTTTATTAAACTTTTTCACCATCTTTTTTTACATTGCCACAGAAATTCCTATTCTTTCTTTTGCTACTACTTCAAATGAGACTGACTTTCATGCCTTACTAGATATCAAGAATCGTATACAAAGTGATCCTTTTCAAGTTCTGGATTCTTGGAATGATTCTATTCATTTCTGCAATTGGCAAGGAATCACATGTGGTAAACGACACAAAAGAGTGACTATACTCAATGTTTCATCGCTCGATTTGGTTGGCACTCTTTCTCCTTCTATTGGAAACCTTACTTTTCTTGAAGAGATATATCTCAACGACAATTCCTTCCGGGGAACAATTCCACCGGAAATTGGCAGATTGTTTAAGCCTACAGTTCCTTGTTTTTGCCAATAACTCTTTTCAAGGTGAAATTCCTGCTAATATTACATTGTGCAAAAATCTTCAAGCAATCCAATTATATGGAAATAAACTCAGCGGAAGAATCCCTGAAGAGCTGAGTGCTTTGTCCAACCTCTTTGCACTTGGATTAGACAAAAACAATTTCATTGGAAATATCCCACCGTCTTTAGGTAATATTTCTCTACTTGAAATACTAGCTTTATCAGGAAACAATCTAGGTGGGAACATCCCACATGAGCTTGGAAAGCTCTTCAATCTTCAGTTTCTGGGATTGGGTGAAAACAATTTATCAGGCTCTATCCCAATTGAAATTTACAATATCACATCAATTGAAATTCTTTCGATCCGAGACAATTATCTAACAGGTCAATTTCCAGACACTTTGGGGTTGACACTCCCAAAGATGACAGCATTCGAAGCCGATTCTAACAAATTTTCGGGGTCTATTCCATCTACATTAGCCAATGCTTCAGATCTTCTAATAATAGAAATTGGAGACAACATGCTTACCGGGCCAATTCCACGAAATCTGGGAAGGTTACATCAGCTCCACATGTTGGAATTCACTAATAACCCTCTAGGCACTAATAGAGATAATGACATTAGCTTTATTGCCACCTTGACTAATTGCACCAACCTAGTACTATTAAGCTTGTCAGAATCCAAATCGGAGGCGTACTACCTTTGGAAATTTCTAATCTATCTAAAAAGCTTGAACAATTTAGGCTATATGATAATCACATATCAGGCAACCTTCCTGAGGGAGTTGGAGATCTTGTTGGTTTAAGCTATTTAAATGTCCAAAGTAATACTCTTTCGGGCAACATTCCGCTCTCCATAGGAAAACTTATAAACATGAAGCAACTTTATCTTTCAAACAACAACTTTATAGGGGAAATTCCTTCATCTATTGTTGACATTTCTGGCTTAATTCTAGATCTTAGCCTAAATATGCTAATCGGTAGCATACCGGTTTCCTAAGAAATCTCACTTTGAATTGCAAGGATTAGACATTTCTCAAAATCGTCCTAAATGGATCACTTCTAAAGAAGTTTTCGATGATGACTTCTTTGTCACTTGGCTACTTTTAGAACAAAACAAATTTATTGGTTCACTACCCACAGTGGGCAATTTGAAACATCTAGTTGCGTTAGACGTATCTAGAAATGAATTATCTGGTGAAATTCCAATATCAATCGGTGATTGTCAGATGCTGGTAAACATTGGCATGGAAGGTAACTTCTTAGAAGGATCGATTCCTTCATCATTGGGACAATTGAAAAACATTGAAGTCATGGATCTGTCGCGGAATAAATTGTCAGGGGAAATTCCACATTCATTGGAAAAGCTTAAATTCATCAGCCTTCTTAATCTTTCATTCAATATGTTAGAAGGTGAAGTTCCAAGAAGCGGAGTCTTTGTAAATGCAAGTGCCTTGTCAATAGTGGGAAATGAAAAGCTCTGTGGGGGAATCAAATCATTGAATTTACCTGTCTGCCCTAAAAAAGATTCAAAAAATCATGGAAAGTTGTCAACTCATATAATCATAATCCTAGTGATATGTATCATGATAGCCTTGGTTTCATTATTCGGATGTACATATGCTATTTATCAAAGAAGAAGATCTAAAGGAGTGTCCTCTTCAACCACTCCGTATGATAAACAACTTCTAAAGATTTCATATGCAGACATTCTTACATCAACAAATGGTTTTTCTTCAGAAAACTTACTAGGTGAAGGAAAATACGGATTTGTCTACCGCGGGGTTCTCAAACCAGGCGAGAAAGTAGTAGCCGTCAAAGTGCTAAAGCTCCAACTAAAAGGAGCCCACAAAAGCTTTTTGGCAGAATGTGAAGCATTAAAAAACATTCGCCATAGAAACCTTGCTAAAATCATTACTTCTTGCTCTAGCATAGACTTCAAAGGCAACGATTTCAAGGCATTGATTTTGGAATATGTTCCTAATGGAAGCTTAGAAGAATGGTTGCATCGAAATCCATCTGTCCATGCTAATGAAAAGAAGTTAGACTTGTTAGAAAGGCTAAACATTGCAATAGACATCGCAGCCGCATTGGATTATCTTCACAATCACTCTGGAAAACCAATCATTCATTGTGATATTAAGCCTAGTAACATTCTATTAGGCGACGATTTACGTGCTCTGGTAAGTGATTTTGGCCTTGCAAAATTTCTTCCAGCGGCTAATGATATATCACATGATATAGAAAGCACCTCAATCGGAATCAGAGGAACAATTGGCTATGTTGCTCCAGGTATTTTAGTACACAAAATTGTTTTGAAATAATTTTTTCATAAATTCTAACATCTTTAAATTACATCATTTTGTAACTGCTCTTCTGTCATTTTATTTGTATAGAATATGGCATGGGAGGAGATGTATCAACAAAAGGGGACATATATAGCTATGGAATTCTTTTATTGGAGATGTTCACTGGAAAAAGACCAACAGACACCATGTTCACGGAAGATTTTACTCTCCATAACTATGTTAAGATCGCTCTTAACCATCGTGTGACTGACATCATCGACCCACAACTTTTGATGGTAAAGGATAATGATGAAAACAAAAGCAACTACACTTCAACAAGGATCGAGTCTTGTTGCTTGTCGATTTTTCGTGTAGGAGTTTCATGTTCTTCTGAATTGCAAAAGGACAGGATGGGTATCAGTGATGCACTACTTGAACTACATCATATTAGAAATGAAATGTAGAATCTAATGCATGCTAAATTTCCTAGTTTCATGAAGTTCCATCTTGTTATATAATATGGGGGATAAGGTTGTTTTACTCTGTTTTTCCCTCTCTTTTTTTGTTTGTGAAAAACAGAGGTTATCTGCTGTAGCTTAAATAATGATCAAGTTTTTGTAAGCTCTTTTGTTGATGAATGAAAAAGCATCTGCTGATTTCAAGAGATAGTAGTTAGTACCAACTCTTTGTTTTATTAATTAACTCTGTGATTTTAATGAAAATGTATAGTTCTTGAAGGAAAATATTTAATTTAATACACTTCAGTGTATATTTCCCACAAAGCTTTTCCTAAAAGCGTAAACCTGATCCTTGTAACTTGTAAGGTGATTTGCAGCCAACACGACGCTTCTGTTTTGACACTTGTGCTTAATATATCTGCTTATTTACGATTCCTTACAATTTATCTGATGATTTTAGTAGTTCTTGATCTAACAAGAACCGGGAATTCGAAAACAGAAGAAGCGGGAAAATATGAAGAAGAAGAAGAAGAAAAGTAAATTCTTATTGAAACTGAAATTGTGCTTTACCCTGTGTAATTCATTGCTTAAATAGACATCCTAGGCTACTAATTGTAACTGAAAACGGTTACAACAAAAGTAATTGATCCAACTCACTCTAACAGAAATTTGTCTTTGGTGCTCGATGAAATGCCCCAATGAAAGTGCTTTGTGCTTCTCAGTTGGCTTGAGTTCAGGTTGCTCTTATATATTGCTCTGATTACTTCAACATTATCCGCCACTTTTCTTAGGTTTCTCTGATTGATACAATACAAATATGCATTCTTCTCCACCAAGCGATTGCGGCGTCCTACCACCTTCCTAGCTCAAATGTATTTTTTGTCGAGTTTGCATATTTGCTTTACATGGATTGTCTCCCTTCCTTAATGCTGATCCCTGAATTCTTTTTCCTCCTTATGGAGAGTTACTTTCGTCCATTTGCAGATCGTTGAGTCAATATATTTTTGTGAAATAAGAGTATGCTGAGTTTCTGGATGAGTTCGTGAATGGGAAAAAACCCGTCATGCGGACATATGCCTTAAGTTACAGTATGCACATGTAGTTGAGGTTGTCCATATCTTAACATTCTTTCATTACTGTATCTGAGTGGTTTTTTTTTTGTTTCTAATGTGTATTCCATGACTCTTCTTAGTGAAGAAGAGTTCAGATTTTTTGGTCGACTCAAGGCAAAAAGTTGATCGAGAGTTTCACGACTTTACGTTTCACACAGCGCCACTTGTGACTCTTTCTCTCTGAATTGTTGTGTCTTTTCACTTTGGTTTTCAATCGATTCTTCCATATAACACCTTTCCAAAAGGTGTCTATATGTAAGAACGTTTATAACTAACATAAGAGATCATTTTTGAGAGCATAGAATGAAATCATTCAAGTTCTTCATCATCTTTGAGTGTCAAATAAACTTCAACAAAACTCCTCAAGTATTCTTCTCTTTTAGTGCCAAAAAGTGAAGGGAAACGTAGTCTTATCTCACAAAAGTATTTGTGTAACCCAAGGCATCTTATAAGGGTCAAATAACTTTTGTAGGAAAGTGTCTACACGATTCTACGTTATATCAAGTTTTCAGATTTCCTTTGGAAAATTGGAAAAATTTGAAGGTGTCAATTTTCGAAGATGGCAAAGGAAGATGCACTTTCTGCTAACAACATTGAAGGTGGTGTATGTACTAAGTACACCGATGCCTGAAGTATTGGATGATTGTCCCGGATTTTATCAATACAAAACAACAAGTAATAAACCGGTTAACCTCAAGTGCAAGGATCGTAGTATGGAGGCTAATGCCGGGTCGATCTTCTGAGGGAACTAGATTGTTGTGAACCCTAGCTTTTGTTTTTAACTAATTATTGTCACGAAAACTAACCTAAACGAAGAGCTAACCTAAACAAATATTGCATAAAAGTAACTAGACAGAGAGATTAATCCAATGCTAGGAAAGATTGAAAGCGATAAACTAAACTAAACTAAAGTGCAGAAAAAGTAAACTAAAGCTAAACAATTCAAGTTTCAAGGGATTAAATCAAGTTATAACGAGCGAACAAGCAATTGATCCACCTATCCTATCAACATTCAATTCTAATTTGGATTATTTAGTGATCTCTATTCAAGTCGTGATTCACCTAATCGAAGGCATAAACTCCTACTCTCATAGACAAGTTCGTTTTCTAATCTTTTATCTTTCGATGTTAAAGATTACGTCTTTCTAACCTAGGCGTGAAATCTTTTGATTTCTAATCTAGAAAATCAATCTAATAACTTTCGTTTTATTTAGATCAAAGATCCACTCTTTCATCATGGTGATCTAAGGTTGACATGACTCTCATCATATAAACAATCATCAAAGCAAGCATCTTTCGATTAAACATGCAATAAAACATACAAAACATGATAAAAGAAACGAACTTGAAATAGAACTCACAAAATAATCATGAACTAGAAATCAACTGTTGAATTGGACGGCTTCACAACGCTTGTTCAAAGAGGTTTAGACTCTTAGAATCTTCTTGAAGGCTTGAATTGCTTGAATAAAATACATAAATTGAAAGATCTAATCTAGAGATTTAAAAGCATAAAATATGAGTAAAAACTAAGTAAAAACGCAGCAAAGCTGCCCCTAGGTTTTTAGGGTTCGAAATAATGTGTCATTAGGGTAAAGATCACGTTGTTTTTATAGGAAATCAAGTCGGTTGCTACATTAACCGCTACGGACGCTCGTTCATCATCATGGACGCCCGTCCATGAATATTATTTCAACTCGTAATTAATCCGGACGCCCGTCCAGGACCCAGCTCTAGTATTTTGCTCATAACTTCACTTCTACGGCTCGAATGAGGTGATTCAACATGCGTTGAAAGCTATTTCAATCCTCTACAACTTTCATCAAGACAACTTTCCCTGAAAGTGCCTACAAGTGTGGACAAAATTCCCATGAAGTGCCTGGTTCCGGTTTCTTCAATGATTCTTCACTTAAACATCTTTCAACTCTTCCATCTTCATGTGATCATCGTTTAAGCTCCTTACTCATCATGCAAACGTACCTAGCAACATGATAGAAACATGCAAAATGTAACATCATACGGATAAACATAAAACACCGATAAAATCACGTAAATATCTCGATTTTGCATTTAAACACATTTAAAACTCGTTTACTCAATAATTCGATAAAACCAACACTTTTCTATAAAAAGTACTAAAATACCAAGGATATTGTTACGGGAATAACGTCATATAAATCATAAATTTCACCCTTAACAACTCCCCCACACTTAAACCTTGCTCGTCCCGAGCAAAACAAAGCAAAATCAAGCTCGAGATAGTATAGACATCTCAACAAATATAACATATATTCAATAACTTAGAAGTTCACCATTGTGTGTGCATAGCCATAGAAAACTTCCACTAAATCCAAACTTGAGGAACTCAAAGTAAAACTAGCTAATACCCCTCGTAGAATAGTAATAAATGACACTCATAAGATGTACCTACAAACGTGACATATCCCGAAAAAGATGATCGAATGAATCTAGGGCCTTTCTGAAATACTCAGAGGATAATCCCTACATCATATCTTTCAGTTTATACTGGGGATAAGATTAACGATAACTAAGTCCTTACTTATTCATAATAATATATTTCAATATTTTCACTTTTTCACACTTTTCTAACACACATCGAATAAGCTTTTGCCTCATGCGAGAATAGGACATTTCAAGATAATCCCTACCTTACTCCAATCATAAAGCGACTATAAACTGACTGTCGTGAGCTTTGGTCATCATAGTGGAATAGGACATACGTGGTACACCCTACCTCACCCAAATCATAAACCGACTTCCGACACACACAATTACAATTATGTTTACTTAGAGATTTACTCGTGGCGGTGGAAAAGATTATTTTCTAGTAGCACGCACCACTTTGAGCATAACACCTCAAGTAAACAATTTATTACTATTGCAAAGACTTAATCACGTTTCACTTATCACATTCAAACTTACTGAGATATTCACGTGTATGTCATACTTTAATCCTAGAATACAAACTACCATAAATCTCAGGATATATACGTAGCACTAAGTACATGACTTATAAGAAAATCAAAAATCACTAATCCAAAACGGGTTATAGCTTTATAAAATAGCTCATCGTCACTATGGCTCGTGAAAAATAAAATCTTGGTGAAACAACTAATTCACTAAAAATATGGTATATAGCATCAATGACTATAACAAACCGAACAAAAACGTGTATTGCCTACTCGGGACAAAACAAAAATTTCGAAAATTTTACTCATTTTGCATAGAAACATCATGTATTAAGCAAATGGTAGATACAAATCGACTCATTCCCCTCCCCCACACTTAAACTACAACATGTCCTCATGTTGTGCAAAATAAAAGAAAAGAGAACTTAGCTGATTGTCTTCCGAAAGGGAGCAACTCTGGAATGATGCGCATCACCCAGGAATGCTCGAGGATATCGATGGATTGTGGACCATCCACGAAAAACCGATATCGTCTAAAACTCACAAAAGCTAATGCAAATACCACGCACACTTGAAAAACAAAGAAATACCTCGGGAAACAAGGGATTATACCATATCATAGAGTAGAGATAAACAAAGAAAAATCGAGATTGAAAAACATCCACAATGAGTCTCTCATGCTAAAAACAACAAATTCCATTCAAAACACCAATTCAAACGAAAAACTTCAAATACAAAAACTAAGAAACGATAAAATCCGAGCTACGAGAAACCGACGATAGCCCAAAAATAAAAACTAGAAAATAAACAAAAACAAAAGAAAAATAATGGATATCTGGAAGCCCCTGGTGGCGCTAATGATTAATGTCGTTAGCTCGACACGATTGAAGCTCACCTGGATCAGGCCATTTGACTTTTCTACCACCCACTACCTCTTTGAAGTTCCGGTCCGTAGTGTGGGCTGCGAAAACACATTTAACACACGTAGGGGTTAAATCCTTTATAGCTCGCCATATACGTGTAATCTTCCCATGGTCGATTTCTTCTTCTTTTGATGGCGTTTCAACTTTTGCTCCCTTTCATACTCTTCCATGTCCCAACTACTACCTAGAACTTCTTCCGATTTATCACAACCGTCATCCTCGGAAAACAAATCGGGCGAAAACTTCGTCAAACTCGCGACTTTAGGGTGCTACACCCGAGGATATCGAGAATCGAGCAGTCAAAGGCTTTACCTTGGGTTCACCAATGTAATGCTTGCATCTTTGACCATTCACTCGAACGGTTGATCACCATAACCGCTTGATTCTAGAACGCCTCCAGGGAATGATTTGGAGAATCTCAAATGGACCGCACCAATGTGTCCTTAACTTCCCGAGAAACAAATGTAACCTGGAATTGTATAGTAACACTTGCTCTCCAACTTGAAATTCTCTCTTCTTGATCTTTGCGTCATGAAGGAGTTTCATCTTATCTCATCGATCCTGGCACTTTCGTAAGCCTGAAGCCTAAACTCGTCCAACTCATTGCAATTCTTTGCGATCGATGTTTTCCACAGGCTTGAGAATCGAAGTTAAGAAACTTTGTAGCCCAATAAGCTCTGTGCTCTAACTCAACTGGCAAGTGGCACGATTTACCATAAACCATCTGGTAGGGTGATGTACCCATGGGGGTCTTATAGGCAGTTCGATATGCCCATAGTACATCATCCAACTTTAGACTCCAGTCTTTTCTATGACTGTTCACTATTTTCTCCAGGATCTTCTTCAAGCTCTGGTTGCTTCGCTCAACCTGACCACTAGTCATCGGATGATATGGCGTGCCAGTTTTGTGACGCACACCATACTTCTCGAGGACTTTTTCCAAAGGTCGGTTGCAAAAGTGTGTCCCTTCATCACTAATCAAGGCTCGTGGACATCCAAACCTCACAAAGATATTCTTCTTTAGAAAATTCATGACCGTTTTATGATCATTGCGAGGAGTGGCTATTGCCTCCACCCATTTCGATACATAGTCTACGCAGACTAAGATGTATTTATTACCACAAGAAGATGGGAATGGACCCATAAAATCGATGCCCCATACATCAAAGACTTCGCATTCTAAGATGGGTTTCAAAGGCATGTCAAACCGCTTGTGTCAGTACCGGTTCTTTGGCACCTATCACAAGCTTTACTGAAAGCTTCCGTGTCCTTAAAGATCGTGGGCCAATAGAAACCGGATGGAAGATCTTCGCAACCATTTTCCAAGGACCAAAGTGACCACCAGTGGGTCCACTATGGCATTGCTTTCGATTATATCGCGTTGCTCGATTCAGAACACACACCTCCTTAGCAAACCATCTTTACTGATTTTGAAGAGGTAAGGTTCATCCCAAGCGAAGATTTCATATCGAGAGAAGAACTTCTTCTTCTCTTGATAAGACATTTCGAGGGTCAAGATAACGGGCATGAAGGTAGTTTACAATGGAAGAATACCATGGAACATCGAGAGCACAACCATCGATAAGCATGATGTTTTCTAGAGGAAAGTAAAGATCTATATCATCGAGTTACGCTTTTCCTCGATCAACAATCTTGAGACATGATCACCACTACGTTTTCACGCCTTTTTGTCTTTAATTTGGACATCAAACTCTTGTAGGGTCAGTATCCAACGTAGCAGACGCGGTTTAGCCCCTTTCTTGGTCATGAGATAGCGTAAGGCAGCGTGGTCAGTCCAAACAGTGACTACAGCTCCCAACAAGTAACTACGGAATTTGTCCATGGAGAATACCACAGCCAACAATTCCTTTTCGGTGGTCGTGTAGTTAACTTGTGCGGGGCTCGATGTGTGGCGGCATAATAGATAGGTTGGAATTTTCCTTCGATCCTTTGGCCTAAAATCGCACCAACCGCATAGTTGGATGCATCGCATATAAGCTCGAAGGGTAGGTTCACGAGCGATATAAGAACCGGAGCGGAGATTAATCGACTCTTAAGCTCCTCAAACGCTTGCTTGCAGCTATCATCAAAGGTGAATGTAACGTCTTCCTTAAGTAAGGTAGACAGGGGCTTGGCGATCTTTGAAAAGTCCTGAATGAATCTCCTATAGAAGCCGACATGTCCGAGAAAACCTCTGACTTCGCGAACATTCTTAGAATAACTCATCTTCTCGATAGCTTCCACCTTAGCCCTATCTACCTCAATACCTTTATGGACACTTTGTGGCCAAGAACTATTCCTTCATCTACCATAAAATGGCATTTCTCCCAATTTAGCACCAAGTTCTTTTCCACACACCTAGATAACACCTGATCAAGATTATCGAGGCAATCATCGAAGGATTGACCAAAGACCGAAAAGTCGTCCATGAAAATCTCCATACACTTTTCAACTAGCCCGTCAAAGATAGCCATCATACACCTTTGAAAGGTGGTTTGGGGCATTCTGAGACTAAATGGCATCCGCTGTGGCGAATGTACCATAAGGCGGTGAAAGTGGTCTTCTCTTGGTCAACGAGGATCGATGGGTATCTGGAAGTATCACGAATATCCATCCAGGAAGCATAGAATGCATGCCCCGCCAGACGCTCAAGCATCCGGTCAATGAAAGGAAGGGGAAATGATCTTTCATTGTGACCTCATTGAGTTTTCTATAGTCAATACACACTCTATAGCACATGTGAGCCTCAATGCTATCTCTTCTCCTTCTCATTCTTCTCAATAGTAATTCCACCCTTTTTGGGAACTACTTGAGTCGGGAAACCCACTCATTTGTCGAGAATGGCGTAAATGATACCCATATCTAGAAGCTTAATGATCTCCTTCTTGACTACTTCTTGCATGTGAGGTTAAGCCTCCTCTGGGGTCATGTCTTACACATTTAGCACCTCACTAGTCTTGATCTTGTGCATGCAGATGTCGGAGATATTCCTCGGATATCTACCACCACGCCATCCAAAGGCTTTTTCGTTTTACGCAAGGCGTTTAACATTTCACTCTTCTATTCGAGATAGCTTGGAAGATATGATCAAGGAAGCTTGTCACCTTCACGTAGGAACACATACTTAAGATGTTTAGGCAACGGCTTGAGAACTAGATCTGCGGGATCCTCTAAACTCGATTTAAGCCTCCACTTTTCAACTCAAAGATCGGCCGAGTTTACTTAATAACTCCATTTGCCAAAGCTTCTTCTCTTAATAACTCATCCTCAAAGTCACCGCTAATTGATCTAGATTAACCACACCATGACTATTCGATTATCGATCAATCGCTCATATTCCGCTTCCACACCTTGACTTGCTCGTCCATCTGATCATTGAAGTCATGAAATGACTCCTCAATGAAAAAGCGGTTGGAGAACCGGAGGGTACTTGAATAGATTCAGAGACACTATAGCCCACCTCTTGGTCACCAACTCGAATAGTTACTTGCCCACCATCGCAATCGATGAGGGCTCTAGCTGTGGATAGGAAAGGTCTCCCAAGAATCAGGGGGACTTTCTCATCTTTTCCCATATCTAAGACGTACCAATCAACAGGAAAGGTAAATCTATCGATCTGGACTAAAATGTCTTTCAGAATCCCTGAAGCATTCTTAGAAGATCTATCGGCGAACTGAAGGTTCATGGAAGTGGGTTCTAGAAGACTTTGTAAACCCAGCTGCTCACACACAGACAATGGCATCAGGCTGATGGATGCACCCAAGTCACATAAAGAATTTGGAAAGACTAAGCCTCCCATCTGCAATGTGAGCACGAATTTTCCGGGGTCACCTCTTTTGATTGGTAAGTCTGGATAATTGATCATTGAACAATCCTCACCAATTGCCTGATCCATTTCTGCTAACTTCTTCTTCGAAGAAACAACATCCTTGATGAATTTGGTATACTTAGGCATCTCAACCAAAACTTCAGATAATGGAAGATTAACTGAGTATTTTTCAAAGAAAATTCAACACTTTTTCATATTTCTTAACTTCACTCAAGGAATGTTGCTTCTCTGAGTGGAAATGGAAGCTTCTTCAACTCACTCTTAGAAAATACTTTCTTTGAGGAAGCACTGACAGCTTTGTCTTCCATGTCCTTCCACCTTACAACTTTTTCAGACTTTTTATTAGTCAGGGGATCACCCTCCTGACTTTCACTTGATTCTTCATTCCTCAGGGGAACAGCCACCTGAGGACTTACAACTTCTTCACCTCCCAGGGGATCAGCCACCTGAGTCTTTTCTTGCAGAACGGGGGAACGTAGATGCTCAACTTCCCCTCCTGCCTTATCACTGGCAGGAGGGGCTAGTGGTTTCCCTGGTGAGAGGGACCACTCAGTTGAGCACCGCTTCTAAGATTCATTGCACTGGCCTCTGGTATGCCATAAGGAATCAAAGGAACTAGGTCAGTGCTTTGGCCACAATTGAAATCAGTTTGGGTTACTAGGCCACCCTTCGGATTTTTCTCCATAAAAGCGGGCAAGCGCCACGATGGTCTAAAGCTTCTTTGGTCACCATCTCGCTTCTCAAGGTTCTTGATTGTGCTCATCAACATTTGGATATTATTATTTTGCTCCCTCTGGAAGTTATTGTTCTGCTCCTTCAGCTCCTTCTGATAGGAGTCCAATCTAGCTTCAAGATCATCGACGCGAGAGGGGCCTTGAGAGTTCTGAATGTTTTGAGAGAAAGGTTGGCTAGACCAACTTTGAAATGCGGGATTTGGATTGTTAGGCCTGTTGGATGTAATATCGTCGGATCAATCATAGATTGACCCGATTACGCAGCGGAAGACATCAGATCTAGATCTAAACGAAACAAAATACATAAATAAAAGATCTAATCCTACAAGGGGGTTTAGGAGCCTACCTTTTTATGGTGCTTAACTCCAAGAACAAAAGGTCTCCAAGAACACGTGATTGAGAAGCCACAGCCTTCCAACGTGTGTCTCCCAGCAACACCAGGTGGATGGTGTTTCCCGCCGCCGGACCTCCTTGATATGCTACCGGAAAAATCCCGAAGATTTTTCCAACTCAACCCTAGAATAGAGGCCAAATTTTCAGCCAATTTCTCTTGTGAATAGTGACGTGAATAGTGTGTTTCAAAAGGCTTGGAAGAACTCTCTTTATATAGGAGAGTAAAACTTAACCTCCAAGGATTAAATAATTAAGAGATAATTATTACATTAATCCTTTTTCCAAATAAAAGATAAATAAAATGATTATCCCAAACAAATTAAGATAAATCATATTATTATCTAATATTTCATGAATTATCATTTAACAAATAAAAGATAAATCACACGTCAAATAATTATCCAAGAAAACTAATTTCTTAATAATTATTAACATCAAAACTTGCGCCACCTTTGACTAAAATAAAAGGTCACACGCACATTCTATATTTGACCAATTTGGTCAAAAATGTCCACACCAATTTGGGCCGAGTCCACGAAAAATGTCTTTTCCGTGTATTTAATTATTTAGTCCAACTAAACAATTAATCCACACATCAAATTAAATAGTCCAATCCAACTATTTAATTATAATTGAGGTGCAACGACGAGAAACCTATATGCTATGTTAGGAGCCACGTCGGGGACCATGGACCCATATTCAGTAGCTACAATAAATTAGATAAAATTATTCGTCAGACAGAATAATTATATCCAACCTATTAATTCCGGGATTACACCACCATAAACCCGAAACTGAACTCTATCGAATATAGATAACTTACACTCAAATTATGAGTCGAAAGCGTCCACTGATATAATCATTACATACGGATAAATCCTCCATAGACTGTTCACTTCGATTCGGGATATTTCCGTAAACCCTTCTCGAAACATATTATCCTTATTTACCATTAACCCCCTAGTGATCAATTAGTTCATATTCAATATAATATGAACTCGGCCGATCGATCAGTTTCTAGGGTCAACAAATAAGGAAACTGTCTCTCTACTTCCCGAGGGAAGGAATGGATTCCATATCTGTGATAGCACAGACCACTCACTCATTCCAGAATAGAGCCAACGAGAAGTGTTGGACCACATACTTCAAGTGATCCTTACTAACACATCAAACTCTACCCTAGTCTAAGCGTTAAATGCGTGATCACCTCGGGATTAAGATTAATCCATACATGATCATCTTGTGATTCGATAAGACTTCTCGATTACGGAATTATATCGAGAACTCAAATCAAATCGGTCCACCCTATATGATTATCATCATATATAAATGCCCCACTAGTACTCCTATTACCGGCAGTCCGGATAAGACTGTCACACCTAAAGTGTTCTCAGGCGCATTAATAGCAAATTAATCATGAGACCCATACTCAGATTAATAAGCGCTCACGGACTAAGTTAATTTTAAGTACATCTCACTAACTCAATCCTCTTGTGTATAGCCATACCTACACCGAGTTATGTGATTACATAAACGAGGAACTTAGGGTTTTGATGAGTGTCTTAATTATAAGCATACATGCATATAATAAGATGAATTATTAATTACGTCCAAAACAATTATACAATTGTCTTTCGGGCACTACACCTTACAAGGCCAACTTTGATTTAACCCTTGATTTAGATTGGAGGAATTCAAGCTCGGGTTCTGATTAAAATTAGGGTTTCGATTGAGATTCGAGTTTTGATTGAAGCTTTGACGGAAACCCCGATTTTGAAAATTGCCCTGCCGAGAATTGATTTCCAAACCTCTCGATTCGGCCGGCCATTGAAGGCATTGATCTCTGCGTTACGTCCAATCATAGGGCGTAAACGAGCGATGTGCCCCATATCGTCACATACTTGGCATGCGAATTGATTATCTCATCCATGATTCTCGGACAACATTGACTTGATAAGGAGCAGGGGAATTGAATTGACACCGGCCAACCATATGGCCACCCGAGAGCAATTCTCGCGATCTGAAACTTGAGAGTTACAGAGAAATGAAGAGTCGATAACTTTCGGATTTGGAGATGTCGTGAGAGTAGCCATTTCTTTGTTTGACATGGCGATTTCATTTGCATTTTCACCTCCTCGATCCTAGGAGGAGGAGGTGGTGCTGAAACAACTTTGAAAGGAGGGGCATAATTATATTTGGCAATGTATTTGAACAATGCCCACCCCTCTTGAGGCGTTTTCCTCGTGAATGCCCCACTGATGAACTATTGACCATGCCCTTGGTGAGCTCGGTCAACCCACTGAAAAAAAGTATTGACTTGCCTCTGCAAGTCTAACCCATGGTGGGGGCATTTACGAAGAAGAGCCTTAAATCTCTTCCATGCCTCAAAGAATGATTCTGCTTTCCGTTTGACAAAATTGAATATTTCCTTAAACAACGGTTTGTCTTGGCGGTGGAAAGTATTGGCTTAAAAATTCTTTTTCCAATGCAGCCCAAGTGGTAATGGATTCTGCAGGAGGAGCTATACCACTCTTTAGCTTCTCCTTCAAAGAAAACGAAACAGATGTAAGTTTAATCGCATCCTCACTCACACCTTGAATGCGTGTCGCACCACATATCTCCGTAAATGTGTGTACGCGTGTGTGAGGGTTTTGAAGGGGACCCGTGAAACATTGATGCATCTTGCATCATCCGAATGAGACCGGGTTTGAGTTCGAAGGTCAGTGCCGTAATGGTCGGTAAGGCGATAGCCGGGTTGCGATTCATCGCACTGGCATGGCGTAGTCTGCCGGTATCGTCTATCTTCGGCTGACCATAATTACGCTTTCTTGATTTCCTTCTTAAAGATTGCTCAAACTCTTGATCTTCTGCGTTTTCTTCGTCAAACGAAGTCTTCGCCTATTAGGTCGGACTATGGTCCGCTTCGAGTCGAGGAGTAAAGTAATGGCCCTTGTGACTACGAGTTTGCATAAACCGAACCCAAAAATCGGGTTGAGAGGAACCTAAATATGAGGAAATAAAATCTAAAACTAAGAATTCAAAACCTAAACTAAGAAAAAAGGAAACCTAAGAACTTAAAATCTAACTAAAAGATTAAAAACCTAATTCTAAGATCAAAACCTAAATAAAAGACAAGAAAATAGAAGAACAAGAGTAAGAAAGAAAGAGGAACAAGCGGGCGTCCCACAGATGTGAACGGCGTTTGTCGAGAGTTTGATGAACGGGCGCGTCAAAAATCGAACGCTCGTCCGGTCTTTCGAATGTCTCTGGGCGGGCGTCCAAAATGATGAGCGCTTCGTCTAAGGGTCGAAATTGATACAGAATTGAAATTTTTATAGTGGATGGGCGTCCAAAATCTTAAACGCCGTCGGATGTAAAAGATCAAAAACAAAGCGAAAAAGAAGGGGATTAAGAAGAGAAAGAAGAAAGAACTAATCACAAAACTCAAACCTTTAAAACCCTAAAAATCTAAACCCTAAAAATCTAAACCAAAAACCTAACTAAGGAAACCCTAACTAACCTAATATCTAAAGGTTAATCTAACTAACAACCTAAAAACAGAAAATAAAACAAAACAACAACAGAAACGAAAAACAACAAAAACAAAAACTAGGCAAACCGTCCGGTTCCCCGGCAACGGCGCCAAAAACTTGTCCCGGATTTTATCAATACAAAACAACAAGTAATAAACCGGTTAACCTCAAGTGCAAGGATCGTAGTATGGAGGCTAATGCGGAGTCGATCTTACGAGGAACTAGATCATTTGTGAACCCTAGCTTTTGTTTTTAACTAATTATTGTCACGAAAACTAACCTAAACGAAGAGCTAACCTAAACAAATATTGCATAAAAGTAACTAGACAGAGGAGAGATTAATCCAATGCTAGGAAAGATTGAAAGCGATAAACTAAACTAAACTAAAGTGCGAGAAAAAGTAAACTAAAGCTAAACAATTCAAGTTTCAAGGGTTAAATCAAGTTATAACGAGCGAACAAGCAATTGATCCACCTATCCTATCAACATTCAATTCTAATTGGGATTATTTCGTGATCTCTATTCAAGTCGTGATTCACCTAATCGAAGGCATAAACTCCTACTCTCATAGACAAGTTCATTTTCTAATCTTTTATCTTTCGATGTTAAAGATTACGTCTTTCTAACCTAGGCGTGAAATCTTTCGATTTCTAATCTAGAAAATCAATCTAATAACTTTCGTTTTATTTAGATCAAAGATCCACTCTTTCATCATGGTGATCTAAGGTTGACATGACTCTCATCATATAAACAATCATCAAAGCAAGCATCTTTCGATTAAACATGCAATAAAACATACAAAACATGATAAAAGAAACGAACTTGAAATAGAACTCACAAAATAATCACGAACTAGAAATCAACTGTTGAATTGGACGGCTTCACAACACTTGTTCAAAGAGGTTTAGCCTCTTAGCATCTTCTTGAAGGCTTGAATTGCTTGAATAAAATACATAAATTGAAAGATCTAATCTAGAGATTTAAAAGCATAAAATATGAGTAAAAACTAAGTAAAAACGCAGCAAAGCTGCCCCTAGGTTTTTAGGGTTCGAAATAATGTGTCATTAGGGTAAAGATCACGCTGTTTTTATAGGAAAATCAAGTCGGTTGCTACAGTAACCGCTCCGGACGCTCGTTCATCATCATGGACGCCCGTCCATGAATATTATTTCAACTCGTAATTAATCCGGACGCCCGTCCAGGACCCAACTCCAGTATTTTGCTCATAACTTCACTTATACGGCTCCGAATGAGGTGATTCAACATGCGTTGGAAAGCTATTTCAATCCTCTACAACTTTCATCAAGACAACTTTCCCTGAAAGTGCCTACAAGTGTGGACAAAATTCCCATGAAGTGCCTGGTTCCGGTTTCTTCAATGATTCTTCACTTAAACATCTTTCAACTCTTCCATCTTCATGTGATCATCGTTTAAGCTCCTTACTCATCATGCAAACGTACCTAGCAACATGATAGAAACATGCAAAATGTAACATCATACAGATAAACATAAAACACCGATAAAATCACGTAAATATCTCGATTTTGCATTTAAACACATTTAAAACTCGTTTACTCAATAATTCGATAAAACCAACACTTTTCTATAAAAAGTACTAAAATACCAAGGATATTGTTACGGGAATAACGTCATATAAATCATAAATTTCACCCTTAACAATGATGGACCATTGGAGGAACTGAGGAAGAAAAACAAGTGGGAGAATGACGATTACATATGCCGAGGCCACATTTTGAACGGTATGTCTGATGCTCTGTTCGATATTTACCAAAACGTTGAATCTGCCAAAGAACTTTAGGATTCTTTAGAATCAAAATACATGGATGAAGATGCATCCAGTAAAAAGTTCTTGGTTGGAAACTTCATGAAATATAATATGGTGGATTCACGTTCGGTAATGGAACAGTACAATGAACTTCTTCGCATTTTGGGTCAATTTGCACAGCATAAAATGGAAATGGATGAGTCTATTTCTGTTTCGAGTATAATTGATAAATTGCCACCATCTTGGAAATATTTTAAATATTTTCTGAAACATAAGAAAGAAGAATTATCTCTGGTAGAACTTGGTAGTCACTTGCGTATAGAGGAATCTCTAATGGCGCAAGAGAACGGTAAAACCAAGGGTAAAGAGGTAGTGGATTCGACTTCCATAAATATGGTGGAAGCCGGGGAAAGTTCTCAAAAGAGCCAGAAGAAAAGAAAAGGGCAATCATCTAAACACAACGGCAAAGATGCCAACAAGAAACCGAAAGGTGCTTGTTGGGTTTGCGGTAAAGTTGGGCATTTTAAGGTTGATTGTCGATTTGGCAAAAATCAGAAAGGGCCAAATAACAGTTCGGGGCAAGGGTCTAAAGACCAAGGTGCTCCTAAACATCAAGGTCAGAATATTGTTTGTGGATTTAATTCTGATATGAATTATGTACCACTAATTTCTGAGGCATTTTATGTGCAGGATGATGATGTTGCTTGGTGGATTGACTCGGGTGCGACAAGGCATGTCAGCAAGGATCAACGTTGGTTTAAAGATTATGAACCTGTTAGCGATGGATCCATGCTTTTTATGGGAAACGAGTCAAAGGCCTCCATTCGTGGAAGAGGAACTGTTATTTTACCTTTTAGTTCTGGCAAATTTGTAACTTTAAAACATGTACTATTTGTTCCGGGATCCGAAAAACTTGGTTTCGTGGAAGTTTGTTATGTAAAGATGGCTTTAAACAAGTCTTTGAGTTTGACAAATACATTTTAAGTAAATTTGGTGTATTCATAGGATTTGGTTATCTTTGTAATGGTATGTTTATGCTTAACATTCACATGATGTTGTGAATAATGTTTGTATGAATCATGATGTTAATGTTTCTGCTTTTATGGCATGCTCGGTTAGGACATATTCATTACAAGCGCATGTTATTAATGTCTAAACATG
Source organism: Gentiana macrophylla (assembly GCA_026214975.1). Lineage (NCBI taxonomy): Eukaryota > Viridiplantae > Streptophyta > Magnoliopsida > Gentianales > Gentianaceae > Gentiana > Gentiana macrophylla. The sequence continues at coordinate 10,637 of JAOBSW010001064.1, read as the reverse complement.
ATTTGATTCCATCTCTTGATATGAATGTAAATAAATGTGATACATGTATGTTGAACAAAATTGTTAGACAACCTTTTCATAGTGTTGAAAGGTCGTCTTGAGTTTAGATCTTGTCCATAGTGATCTATGTGACTTTTGTGCTACACCTTCTTTTGGCAACAAAAGATATGTAGTGACTTTATAGATGATTGCACTTTCGGTTACATTATGTGTTTTACTTCATTCTAAAGATGATGCAATCGATAAATTCAAAATCTATAAAAGTGAAGTTGAGTTGCAATTAACCTCTAAAATTAAAAAGTTGCATACCGATCGAGGTGGTGAATACTTTGATCCAACCTTTTCGGGTCATGTGGGATTATACATGAGGTTCTGGCGCCTTACACACCACAAAGAAAGCGGTATAGCGGAAAGGAAAAACCGTACTCTTAAAGAGATGGTTAATTCCATGCTATCTTACTCGAGGATTGAGTGAGGGATTTTGGGGAGAATCCATGTTAACGGCTTGTTATTTTGAATAGAGTTCTAATAAAAGGAATCCTATTACCCCATATGAACTTTGGTTCAAAAAGAAGCCAAACTTGAGTTATCTACGAGTTTGGGGATGTAGAAATTTGTTGTAAGGCTCACCATGCCTAAGATTAAAACCTTGGGTGAGAGAGGCATTGATTGTATATTTATTGGATATGCTATGCATTCCAAGGCTTATAGGTTCTATGTAATAGAGCCTAATGATTCGATTGCTATTCATTACGTGATTGAATCAAGAGATGCTATCTTTGATGAAAATCGGTTTTAAATCTATACAAAGGCCGAAGGATATAACTCCTATTAATGTTGGAGTGGAGAACAATAATGATATTAGTTCTCAAGATGAGCCTTTGGAGCTTAGAAACAAAAGGGCTAGAAAGCAAAGTCTTTTGGATCCGACTATCAAACTTATTTGGTAGAAGGAACAAGAGATGAAGTAGTATTCAATATTCATATTGTTATAATATTGATGAGGATCCTAAGACTTTTAAGGAGGCCATGGAGTCTCAAGATGTTTCGTTTTGGAAAGAAGCCATCAATGATGAGATGGATTCCATAATGGGAAACAACACGTGGATCCTTGCGGATCTTCCTCGTGGTTGCAAACCGTTGGGTTGCAAGTGGATCATTAAAAGAAAGATGAAAGTTGGCGGCCTTTGTCGATGGATATAAAGCCGATTGGTAATTCAAGGCTTTAGACAAAGGAAGGTATTGATTATTTTGATACCTATGCACGGTTGCTAGAATCTCCACAATTAGATTGTTGATTGCCCTAGCTGCTATTAACAATCTGGTGATACATCAAATGGATGTTAAAACAGCCTTCTTAAATGGAGATTTAGAAGAAGAAATTTATATGAAACAACCAGAAGGTTTTGTTATGCCTGGAAATGAGCATAAGGTATGTAAGCTTGTTAAATCATTGTACGAGCTTAAACAAGCACCTAAACAATGGCATCATAAATTTGATGAGGCTGTCTTGTCTAGTGGTTTTAAGGTTAACCAATCAGACAAGTGTTTATATAGCAAATTTGACAATACCGGTAATGGTGTCATAATTTGCTTATATGTTGATGACATGTTGATCTTTGGAACTAACCAAGAACAAGTTGATCTATGTAAGGTCTTTTTGTCATCAAGTTTCTCTATGAAAGATATGGGGGAGGCGGATGTGATTCTTGGAATCAAGATCAAACGGAGTGACAAAGGGATATCTTTGACACAATCTCATTATATTGAGAAAGTGTTGAAGAAATTCAATTGTGAAAATTCTACTCCAGCCAATACTCCCATGGATCCTAATGAGAAACTCATGCCTAATACGGGAAATCCGATATTACAACTTGAGTATTCTCGGGTGATAGGATGTTTGATGTATGCTATGACTAGCACACGTCCGGATATTGCTTATGCGGTTGGAAAGCTAAGCGAGGTTTACGAGTAATCCGAGTAGTCATCATTGGCGTCACGATAACTTGTGTACTAAGTTATCTTAAGTTGACCAAGGATTTTGGCTTGACTTATGTTGGACATCCTTGATAATAGAAGGATATTCGGATGCTAGTTGGATTTCCAATGTGAGGATCATTCTTCTACTAGTGGTTGGGTATTTTTACTTGGATGAGGTGCCATTTCTTGGGCTTCCAAAAGCAAACATGTATTCTTAGCTCGACTATGGAGTCGAATTTGTTGCCTTAGCGTAGCCGGCGGAAAAGAGGCGAGAATGGCTTAGGAATTTGATATATGAAATTCCGTTATGGCCAAAACCAATTTCACCCATTTCTATCCATTGTGATAGTGCTTCTACCTTGTCTAAAGCATATAGTCAAGTGTATAATGGTAAGTCGCGACACCAGGCGTTAGGCATAGCACGATGCGTGAGTTGATCACTCATGGGGTGATTTCGGTTGTCTTTGTGAGATCTCAACACAATTTAGCCGATCACTTAACCAAAGGATTGGCTAGAGACTTGGTACAAAAGTCCGTAATCGGGATGGGTTTACAACTCATTTGAATCTTGGTGATAGGATACCCAATTCCTTATAATACAATGTTAGAGGCGAAATTCAATGTGGAAGGCCTATTATCTAGATTTGAGCACATGATATAATCCCGGGTATGTGCTATTACACGTAAGCTAAGGATGAAGGATTCTTCTTAATGAGTCTTTGACAAAGTGCAATTGCAGTGCACGATTATATAAAGGCTCACCTATATGAGTATGAAGTTTGGCGCTTCAAGGAAGTTCGAGAGTTGGCTTTCTATATGCTCATGAATGGATATGGACACAAGGCACGATTAATTAGTGTCAAGAATAAGCTTATGGAGTTATATTAACTTTCATGTGTATGTTATCTTCATGTATTCAAAACGTGTAAAGGGTTCAATGCTTAGACACACCCCGATACTCGAATATTTGAAATGTGTAATATTACTAGGTGATAATTCAATCTTAGTGACATTATCATTGATGCATGAGTTGTTATTTTTGAGCCGTTTTCTTCACTAAACCAAGGATTACACTTAAATGGGGAGGATTGTTGGTAATTTAAGTGTTACCATGTTCATTTATGTAATCGGGGTTTGGTACAAAGATGGGTGAACTTGGAATGCTATATTATGAGTTTGGAGGTGCGGAGTTCACACTCGTATAAGTATTTGCGAGTTCTGATTTAAATGATCGATTAGAGTTCGGAAAACCACTTAAAGGGCGCAAAATCCGTTTTGAGAAAAAGCAGAGAGGACGAGGCGACCTTTGTCACCTGGCGCCCGCTGTCGAGGTCGACTCAAGGCAAAAGTTGATCGAGAGAGTTTCCACGACTTTACGGTTCACACAGGGCGCCCTTTGTGCTTCCTGCAGCGCCGCTTTGTGACTCTTTCTAGCGAATTGTTGTGTCTTTTCACTGGTTTTCAAGCGATTCTTCCATATAACACCTTTCCAAAAGGTGTCTATATGTAAACGTTTATAACTAACATAAGAGATCATTTTTGAGAGCATAGAATGAAATCATTCAAGTTCTTCATCATCTTTGAGTGTCAAATAAACTTCAACAAAACTCCTTAAGTATTCTTCTCTTTTAGTGCCAAAAAGTGAAGGGAAACGTAGTCTTATCTCACAAAAGTATTTGTGTAACCCAAGGCATCTTATAAGGGTCAAATAACTTTTGTAGGAAAGTGTCTACACGATTCTACGTTATATCAAGTTTTCAGATTTCCTGCGTTTTGTTTTGACATTGTTGTTCCCTTGAAAGCCACAATATACAACATTTGGGCTAACATTAGAAATACATGTTTTTTCCTATGAGAATGTTACATCAATGTGACTCATCTTGGGTGCAAGCATGATCGATTCGATTGACATCCAAGAGTTCTTCTGCAATTCTACAACCTTCCGTGCCACGTTCTTTTAACGAGTCTAGTCTGCTTCCAGGGCCGGCCCTATCACAAGCCAGGCGAGCCAGTCGGCTTGGCCCAATGAATCCCGATAGGCCCAATCGGTACATGTTTTGCTTATCCGAAAAAAAATTTATAGAGTTAATCCGATCGATTTATAAAAAAAAATCGTATATTAAAAGCCGAGATTTTGATATGAAATAGGCCGATTCTTTAAAAAAAAATACCCAACCCAATAAAAAAATTTATATATAAGTAGATTCTTTAAAAAAAAAAAAAAATATCAACCCGATAAAACAATTTATATATAGGCCCGATTCTTTTTTTTTTTGTTTGTGTATGTGGCGATTTTTTAACCGAGCAGCGCTAAAAAGCGTGGGACCAGCCCCATCTGCTTCACATACATTGCTGCATTGAATTTCTTCTCCACCAAGCGATTGTGGCGTCCTACCACCTTCCTAGCTCAATGCATGTATTTTTGTCGAGTCTGCGTATTTGCTTTACATGGATGGTCTCCTTCCTTTTATGCTGGTCCCTGAATTCTTTTTACTCCTTATGGAGAATTACTTTCGTCCATTTGCAGATCGTTGAGCCAATATATTTTTGTGAAATAAGGGTAGGCTGAGTTTCTGAATGAGTTCGTGAATGGGAAAAAACCGTCATGCGGACATATGCCTTAAGTTACAGTATGCACATGTAGTTGAGGTTGTCCATATCCTAACATTCTTTCATTACTGTATCTGAGTGGTTTTTTGGTCCTGTGTTTTTTTTTTTTTTTTTTTGTGTGTGTGTGTGTGGCTAAATCAAAATTTCTCCCCACAAAATTCATTAGATCAAAGAGATTGAAAAAGTGCTACAATATACGGCTATCCAAGCAGCACGCCTCTAAACACGAGGACTTATGACATATACAAAACCGAAAACCGTAAGGGTTAACAAAAAATCATATGCATCTAACGTATATATGAGGGCTTACAACATACAAAACAAGGTAGATATGGGTTCTAATACGGAAAACAACACTTCATTTATACTAGTGAAAGGAAGCTCAAAAAGCGCGGCTTATCAGATGGTTTTGTTTGCAGCTTCATCCTTCAGTATGTTTTTGTTTGCAGCTTATCAGATCCGTGTCTCTTTTATTATCATTCAAACAAAGGCGCCCTAATGCTTCTCCTTTATATGGGCGATATTCTTCTTACAGGTTCTGTTGGAGAAAAAGCCCTTTTTGAAGGGTTGAATGGTCAACTTTAGCGCTAGTTACGGATAGGCTCCGATGTATGTCATTGAGAGTTAATGATATCATTAAATACTCCATACGGAGTGTTGATGATGGGCTTTTGAATCACTCAATTCGGATATCGGGTGAATGAAAATTAATGGCTAAAGTTGGTAGAAATATGTAGGAGATGGGAGTTGAAGTTAGGACCTCACCCCATTCTACCACATTGGAAACTTGAGTGTTGAGAACTCAAGTGATAAGAGCTAGTGTGTCTCTTATGAATGTTTCCCAGCGAACAAGGCACTTTGTGCAAGAGGAGGACTTAGATAATTCCACATGCGTATGTGTTGCCGTCGACAGCTGGGCTCGAGCTTGATTGATTCGGTTCGGGTTATTACTATTAATTTTTAGACAAAATTTCTTGGAATATGATTGTGTCATTCGACCAATCGAATTGACGACACATCATCCGACCAATCGAATAAGAAAATTCGGCCAAAAAATTACTTTTCAAGGGGAAAAGTTTGATGATGTGTCTCGGCCAATCAGTTGAGCATTGATTCCTCTCTCCACTATATAAAGAACCGAATGAAGATTAGAACATCGAATTGACCACAAAAAATCTAGCATATAGATCTGAGATATTGAGTCGAAAGAAGTCGAGGAGCACTCTGTAAGTTCGCGGAGTTCGGATTTTTGAAGTGCCTCTAAATCCGAGGCAGAAAGCCGTTGTATCTTGGGAGGCGATTTACTCTTACCGTGGGCACCATACCGCGCGGCGGATCTACCACTTTGAATAGGGGTCAAGCGCCCCACAGATCCGAAAAATACACTATTATGTATGTTGTGTATTTTTTTGCCCTCTCCTACAAATTTACACTCGCCCGTAGTATCGCCCCATCATCAGCGATCCTGCATCCGCCTCTGCATACCGGAGCAATTCGTCTTAAGGAAAGAGTAACTACTAAGCCTCGGTTTGTCATTTATTTATACATCGCACTTTACTTTTTCCTTTATTTTGAGTCGAGATCATACTATGATAACTTTACTTCGTTAGATCTAGATTGCAATAGCTTTATTTCATTAGATCTACCGTCATAGTTTTATTTTATTAGATCTACTTAATAAAATAAATTTTATTTTCGAGTTGCCTATTTTACTGCATTTAATTATACGTAATTACATCCGTGAATTACGGATCTATTCAAATAAATCACTCTCACTTGTACGATACACTTTCCCAACAAGCATAAGACAAATTTTACATTCGTGTGTTGTAGGATCGTAGTGAAACTATTACTTTAGAGATGCAGTCGAATTGTTGCTAGTTTATTAACCTTATGTTATATCTACTACGTCAATCATATGTTCCGCTTGAATTATAAGTTCGATCTCGTAATTGGTGATATAGTAAGTAAAAGTTGGCCTTTAATTTGGGCTAAATTACAATTTTGGTCCTCTAACTAGACACGTTTTTCAATTTAGGTCCTGGTTTTCTCCGGCGACAATTTTAGTCACTGTAAGTGGTCTTTTTTTGCAAAAATAGTCACGAGCGTCGGAAAGACCACTTCACGGGACTAAAATTGGTCTTTTCTAGCGACAATTTTAGTCTTATAAGTCATCTTTCCGGCAACAATTAGTTTGCTCTAGATGATGCAATGGTTACATTTCTATGATTATTTTGCTTGCTAAAGTATTTGATGAGGTTGGGTGTCGGGGCGGCCATGTCGTTTTTGAGGCTTGAGGCCAATTCGCCGAATGGGCCTTTTAGTTAATGTTTTATTTTATTTTTAAAACATACTTATTATTAGATATTTTTCATAAATAAATATTTTGGTTATCGTTTGCATCACGAGTTGCCGTATGAATAAATGTTATCGCAAGCGAAGCGGGGTTCGACCTGGAGTCGAGAGGCGGCGATCCGCCGTAGGGGTTGAAGAAGCGGCGCCAACTTCGTGGGGTTGAGGCCGCGCCCGAAACTTCAACCAATGCATGTGTCGATTAATGAAGGGATATGCTTTTGAGATACATGCATTTTCGAACTGATATGTACTTACCTTTTCGTGTAAGGGTTGCATCTTTCATCCGGTGAAACGTTGACAAGCCTACCGCTTTCATGCAAGAGTACCTCCATTTATTTATAGGTACTTGAAAGCTATAAAAAGCGTAAGTATGCGAGATGAAAATTCATAAGTTTGTGACATCATGAGAAAAACTTTGAGTGTCGTGAGCTTGATTAAACAAGTCACAACCAGCTTAATTTTGTATCACGAAAGCTCTAAAGGATGGATTTTGGCAAACTTATGATTATTCAAATATTATTCAATTCAAATTCTTTTTTAGTTTTTCCTTTAAGACCACATTAATTACACAATATCAAAATTGGCCCAATAAATGTGGTGCCAAATTGTATGAGTATTTATTATTTTTAGTGATGGTTGTTTTCTTCCTAAAAAAAAATGTTATTTCGTTTTGTATTTTTAAAATCAATAATTAAAGTATTTTGATGATTTTCATTTTGTATTTTTATTTACAGTTTTTAAAAAAAAATCCTTGCAGTTTGGTGTTTTTAATTGATTTTCATTAAATACAGAATATCATCCAACTCAAATTTTGCTTACACGTGGGTTATCTTCCTTCACCACCACATTAATTACATACTAAAATTGCTCAATAAATGTGGTGCCAAATTATAGGAGTAATTTTCGTGGGGTTTTTAAATAGAAAAAGATTGAAAGCATATCATTCAACTCAAATTCTATTTTTAATTATTTTGTGGTGATTTTTGTATTTTATTTTTAAATAGAAAAAGGTTGACAGCATAACACCCAACTCAAATTCTTTTTTTTAGGCGTGGGTTTTTGAACAAATTTCAACTCTACAACAATTATCATGCACATTAATCATCTTCATCCCTGAACATTTTATATCCGAGTGGAGATTGCAGGGACTTACGGTATGATTTCTTTAGCCTTTTCATTTTGGATTTTTGGTTCCGCGGTCAGCGTTTTTATTCTCTACGTTGAATTCATTAAATGTCTTTCAACCGATGTGAGTTTATTATTTTATAAAATAGGGGGAAGGGGCGCAAGGGCAAAAAAAAATTAATAAATAGTGCGGAAGAATAAAAGTAACATTTTCATGATTATAAAGACAAAAAATCACGATTATTACTTCAAAATTATTCTTCGCGTGTTAATATTCTTTGTGTTTGTAATTGTTCGCTTACATATTTACTTCTATCCACATTTATTCTTCATATTTGTCGACCATAATTATTCTTTTGTCACGATTAAATTCTGATTTCGCTTATATCACGATTTTTGGTAATTTTGTCATTACGGACAAAAATCATATAAAATATGCAGTAGGAAATTTAACATGTTATTGAATTTTTTTGTCCATTTGACATAGATTCTGCCATTTTAGGCGGATGGTGGATGATGAGCGTGAGGGGTTCGAAAAGCGGACTCCGTGTTGAATAAAATCAAGAAACAATATTTTGCAACTTTGGTTGAAGGTGCGTAATTTTCACATCTCCTTAGATTTGTTTAATTAATCTAAATGATTTGATGTCCACTTTGATTCATTTATTTTTAATTGATTATATTTTTGTAATTTTCAATTCTTTTTCTTTTTCTTTTCATTTTAGGTTTTATGTATTATTAGTTTTAATTTGATGATTTTTGTGTTTTATTTACTGTTGATTTATTTTTAATTGATTTTCTTTTTGTATTTTCATTGATTTTCATTTTCATTTTTGTTTCATGTATTATAAGTTTTAATTAATTTTATTAATAACAATCAAAAAATTAAATTGATATTTCATTTTGTATTTTAATATCAATAATTAACCAAGTATTTTGATTGTTTTGTTTTGTATTTTTATTTACGGTTTTTAATTTAATAATCAATAATCAATCAAAGATTTTAATTGATTTTCGTTTTTATAACAATAATTAACCAAGGATTTTGATGATTTTTGTTTTTGTATTTTTAATTTATTTTCATTAAATACATAATATCATCCAACTCAATTTTTTTTTACATGTGGGTTTTTCCTTCACGACCATATTAATTACACAATACCAAAATTGCTCCAATAAATGTGGTGCCAAATTGTAAAGTAATATTTTTAATACAACATATTTTTATTCCCATAAATTTTGGGAAAAAAAAAGGAACAATATTCATTTCGTGTTCTACGATTTAATTGGTTTGCATTCATTTTAGCTTATAACATGTGTACTTTCATGTTTGTTTTGTCATTTTTCATGTTTTATTAATGGTTGCTAAACACTAGAATGTGCTCTTCCTTGTCACAATAATTTAAATAGTAGTAGTATTTGATTAGTCAAAATGTAATTATATTTCACCAAAAGTAATAGTAAAAAACAATATATTAGTATGTTGTGGCTATTAGTATCATGATATATTTTTATCAAAGATAGATTTTCCAACATTTTATGGTATATTTTATACATTAATTAATAACACCATTTACTAAATAAAAGAATTCTTAAGAAAATAAATGATGGATAAATGATGAATCTGGAGATTATTACATGTAGCGAGTTACATTGATAAAAAAATAAATTATTCAAAAATTTTGAAAAACTATACGTTGGATTCAAGGTGGTCCAACTTGGAAAAGAAAAAAAAATATATATATTAAAAAAAAAAAAAAAACAGGGGAAAAAAAAACGTAGGTTCAACCTCCGGTTTTCATCCGGAGTCTACGTAGAAGTCCGTCAGAGTAGGCGCGATTCAAATGGACTCCACCGCTTTAGACCGGAAAGCTGCGGTCCGACCCGGTTTTGGACTGAAACCGGCCAAGCACTAGTGGGGACCGAGGGTCGGAGGAGGAAAAGATAATAATAATAGTTGAAAAACGCCGAAGCGTTTTTGCATAGACTTGAAACTTGGACAGGAAATTTGTGAGAGGATCTATCTCATTACACATGAAAAGAGCACACAAGCTTCTCAATTATGTCAAGGTTCTCTTACATTGGGAATCCTAAAAAACAGACTTTAAATTAAGTTTTAACATCATCGGGACTCAATAAGCTCGATGCAAAACTCGAGCTCGGATCGACTATAGAAAATTTTCTTAAATCTCAATTCGAGCTCGAGTTCATTAATAACATTTAAACACATAAAATCACGATTCTATTCATTTTACTGCAATTGCGCAAGGAATCGCATGTGGGAAAAAGACACAAGCGAGTCACATACTTAATGTTTCATCACTCGATTTGGTGAGGCACTTTCTCCTTCATTTGGAAACCTTAGTTTAGATGATGATAATGCATTGTACTTAGAAATGTGAGGATTAAGCGCTTTGGTCGACACTCATCCAGTGGCAAAAACAAGCTATTACTCGGCTCGGTTTGCCTCGTTATTATCATGTGATATTTTAAAATACTTTCAAACTCTCTAAAAAAACTTTCAAATTAAATTTTAACCTTATCGGGCTCAATAAGCTAGATCCAAA
>JAOBSW010001177.1:0-55588 GCA_026214975.1 Gentiana macrophylla | reverse complement strand
AAGTCATGTGTTTTGAAAATCAAAGAATTTGATACTTCACGTAGTATTAAGCCACGATATTGAGATGAGATTATTGAGAGAAGATATGATCGCTTGTATTATTCATTACCTGAACAAGCAAACCTGCTTTCTTCAATAATGAAGATGTTGAAATCACGTTGTCCGTGTCCGCTTCGCTTAAAGGCATCACGGTACAGCATATGTTGTTTGTAATGCTTCTACCGCGCTTCTACCGTGGTTTCTATCGGGTTTCTACTGTGGTTTCTACTAGTATTGAATCGCTTGCATCATCATCTATTATCAATCCGATGATGAGAAGATCAATTTGCTTCCTACGCTTTGTCCTCGAATGAGAATATGCAACTGCTCTATCAACCGATAAGTGTGTAATGTGTTGGTCAAAATTTGTTGGTGAGCAAATGAATTTAGAAAGCATTGTGTAAAATGTCTGCTCACAAGTGGGTTTGATTTATATACATTAAGAATGATGATAAGAGGATTATGGCAAGGTGTGCAAATATGATGAAACAGCCGCTTGGATGGTTAGCGTAAAAAGGAAATTATTAATGGATTTTTTTATGTTAAGAAGATGCATCGTTACATACATGTGGTACGCCATCGCGTCTTTCAAAGCGGCATCGGATGAGTTCAACTTTGGTTTGTGATTTGGTCTCAGAATGAAGTTCGTGATGATCCTCAATAAAGCCTATTGATGTTAAGCGCTGGCTTTTTCAAATCATGGTTTGCCTGCTTCATATTACAATTCTTGACCGTATCAAAAGCGAAGAATGCTCTTGGTGACATGAAAGAATCTTTTAATTTTTAAATTCATGTGTCAAAGATTCGTGAAACGAACCTGGCTCTATGTGGTATCGAAGTTGATGAGGTTTCAAGTAGTTTTAAGAGGTGTTTGTTGCGCTTCATGTCGAGATTGAGGATTTAAGCATTGCCGCCAATGCTCGGTTTGGATGGAGCTCATTTGAAAACACAATTTAAAGCTCCTTTTGTCGGCAAAGATGAAAGATGGTGATCATGCATCGTATTCATTCTATGGCAGAGTTGTGTTGTTGGATTATTCATTTTTTTCGCTGTGTGCTACTTTCTTCTATTACTTGACGGTTAGGCGAATATGTTCTTTTGTATCGTGCTTGTACCTCTTGTTTTGGCGGTTGTTGACTCAAAATACTAGAACTCGCTTTGGTTCTTAAGAATTTGAAGAACATAGCTTGATCCCACTCAGCACTACGCTTATTTCGGATAGAATTACCGGTTTAATAGATTCCAGCTCATTGTTTTGCATCTCACCATGCTTTTGCATTTTTCATATTAAGTTGAATTTGAAAGACAAATTTAGAACAGATTCAATGGTTTTGGCCGATGGTTTATCTTTTTATGGCAAAGGTGTTACGCACCAACAGCTGGATCTATATGATAGTTTGATGAGTGTTATATTACAAGAGGTAAGACAATTGTAGTGATTTCTTTACCGCTTACTCAAAGATGGACAAATGCTCATTTTAAAGGCATGAGCATGTGAAATGTCTTCAAGTGTAGCGTAATCATTTAATTCGTGGGTTGTAAAAGAGAGGCAATTACCCGTGATGTATATGATGATGCTAAGCGCTGAAGATTATGAATCAAATTTGTATGTTTCTGCTTAATGGCTTTTGTATTAAGTATTTTAAATGCTCTTGTATATTTTTACATAATGAGATCCATTGGATTTATTTGTAACGTAGGTCCGCCAGGTTTACGGAATTCTGCAATATGCCCAAGTATGTAAGATATTAGCATTCATTTGTCGATCTAAGAATTGGATTATCATCAACTCAAGGATATGTATTTGAAGTGCTCAACACCATCTTGTATGGTTGATCTTGAGAATTTTACTTGTTCTGTAAGTTTTGGCAATTGAATGGTTACTCTGATCACGTAGTCGTATAATAATGAAAGTCGGGTCTCCTTGCATGAATTTGTTGATGTGGATTCCGCTCGAGTTCATATGTCGCTTGTTATGAATCGCAATCCATCCGCTGTCGCTGGTTTACGAGCCGCATGATTCCAATGTTGTTTTTTACCTCCTATTTCAAAGAGGCAACCCGGAAAGAAGAGGCGATTTCTTCTGCAGGTGAATCCAAACGGAAATGATGGAGGTCATAGAGTCGGCATCATAATCGAGGACACGTGTTGCTTCATGGCGTATGACATTCATTAGTATAACTCGCTATTCTAGACATTTTCATATTTTAGCGTGCAGCTATTATTTTGCTACTTTGTTCTTCTTAATTGAGTGGCTTATATGTTGACTCTTATATTTTACATTGTGGGTTCTGACATCTTGAGGCCCTAAGTCCCATACAAAGTCTATGAATTATATCTTTGTGTTTTATGTATTTTATTTGACTGTTTCATGTTGTGTTTGTAGCATTGTGTGCATTATTGTATTATATGTTATGTACAAAATGAAATGCATGCAAACAATCCAAATTGATGAAAATTCACCAAACTTTTGTTGTAATGAACTTTGTTTTGTTTTGAGAGTTGGTTTTATATTGTTACAACACTTTTCATGAGTTTCATCAATAAATTCACTAAATAATATTAAAAGTGAATTTTTGACTAATGTGAATTTTAACAATGAATTTCACAGAACGAATTTTTCAAGAGTAATCGTAGTAATCGAACTTATGAATCAAAATTATACATTTAGTAATCAAATCAATAGACAAAAAAAGAGAATACTTAATAATTGAAATATGTAAACATTGATTGAAATAGTTGTCTCCTTGTAATTCAAATCTTGTCCACAATAATTCAAATCATTTCATTTTAGATGCATATAAGAAATAAGCAATAGTTTCACTTTACACATTAATAAGTGGTGTTTGTGCTCATATTAAGATAAGCTGTGTAGATCCCTGGCATCTACACATTAATGTATGTTTGCTAACATTGCAATGTTCATCTTATTGATGTAATACTATTTACTAAGAAAGCTTTGAAATCTTGCACTCCATCGTTGTTCCATTTCTGGTCAAATCACTCAACGATTGACATGACATATATAAGGCATTATTCTCGCAAATTTTGGCATTCACATTAAACTTGTGTACCATTTATTACATATAATCAAAAAGTCTAATGAATAATACTTACGATCCGATCCTCAGGAAGCTTTGCAACCTTCTTGATTTTTTTGGCTTTTAGTTTACCGGATGGACATAAGCATTTCCCAAGTATTTTTATTAAAATTAACACATGTTTAACACATTTGATTAGTATAGAAATTTTAATGTAATATTAACAACACACATACAAATAATACTTACAATGTCAAGTGCATTTTTCTCAAAGTGGTCAATAAAGACCTTCAAGCTAGCCAACAGTTGTACATGTGCCATTCTCTTCTTCACCCAAGAAAATGTGAGTAATATCCAATGATATGATTCATTCTTCACACTGACAACACAACGGAATGAGAATATTTTTGCCTTCTTCCGATGTGGTATCATACTATCTACAAAATTATTTGAGTAGTTCCTGGCTGTTTATATTTTTGCAAGACGCCCAGAATCAATCACCATTTTTTGTTATGTATTATACACAAATGAAAAATGTATTCACACTGCTTTTTAGTAAATGTTTCAATGTATATTGCAAGTGAATGGTGAATACTTATAACGACTATTCAAGAAATTTTGATCTCACCTAAGTTGTCACTGCACATGTGAAATTCCTTTCGACTTCTTCATTTCTCGCTAGCATTGTTGCAAATGCATCGATAACTGTGAAATGCACATCTCATTTGTTAGTTGGTTTCTTGAATGTTGTCGAGAAAAAGTAGTTAGATCGAATTGTTTACCTTGTCTGCAATGAATGATCCTCTAGTAATTTCACCATGTCACGGATGCTGATTGGTACCACCTCAATGTCCGACCATACTCAAAACACGGTTCACACAATTTTATTATCATATAAACCAAATAAAATGTAATCAAATATGTTAACCATCGTTACTTACAATCTTCCATGGTTGTTCATTGTTGTGTAACCTAAATGCTTCTTCGGTTATTTTCCCACATGTGTAACCACCTTCTCTTTTAAACCGACTTCATAGTTTTTTCCATCCTTTGCACATCTTCTATTGCGCTTTTCATTGGTCAAGCGCCCACTGGCTTTTTTTATTTTCCGATATACAAAGTCATCATCCTTTTTTGTCGCTCGCTTTTCTTTTATTGCTTTTACACGTGAACTTTGCTTCATAGATTTTTGTACTTGCTTAGCATCCGTGTTTCCATACGTGTCACCGCATGCAATCGCTGCATCCTCATGAAGAGCATCAATTTTTGTGTGTTGTTCCTTTATTTTGCTCTCATACGATTTTTTCATTTCTTCAACACATCCAATCTATCTCAGAAAGTCACCACGGTTGAGTTCAATTCATAAATAGAGCTTTTGTGCGCTTCATCCTCAAGATGCTTCACTTTTTCTCGTCTGACGTGTTCGGGCTGTTCGATCTCTTCAAAGGCCTCATCACCACTCTTTCATCTCGTTGTTCAAATTCTCCTTGATCTCATTTCATTTACATGTTTCAAGATTGTGATCTTTATTAAAGCATCAATGTGAAGCTAAAAGTCCAAAGATTTTTCACCATCAACTACACCTTTGTATACTTCCTCCAATTCATCAAAATCTTGATTTCATCTCATTCTCCTTTCCTCAAATTTTTTCATTGACTCGCACTCACTATTCACTTCTTCATTCTTCGATTTCTTCCTTATGCTTGCTTATCTCATGCTCTTTCGCCCAAATTTTCTCAACTTTTTCTTCATCCTCTTAACTTTGCTTTCAAACGCTCGCTTTGTCGCCCTTTCCTACATTCATGAAATGTTGTATGTTATAAAAGTATATCTAGTAAAACAATTGGTCGGAAAATGCATGCTTTAGTAATTTTTCGCTAGATTCACTAATGAATACCAACGAGTGCTTATCAATAGTGGATCTCAAACTACAAAGTGAAATTTGATAAAGAATAAGCATCATTGACTAAACGAGATGAATATATGAAATGATTTATCGATACGGGAATTATTACGTTGAATTCATGTTATTGTTAGGCCGTAATTACCTTTGTTGTCTTCTCAATAATCTCTCTTTGTTTCGAACTCCAACATGCCTTGGACATTTTGTTCAAATGGATCCTCATCCATGAAATCGTGATTTTCTTCTAATGATAAAGTCATTTTGCCGCTTCTTCCAACCGAAGCATGGTAGAATCCTCTTCGATGGTTCATCCATGAATTGGCATTTTTGTCTTGCTCATGCATTGCCACCGTCGGAGTTTGATTCGAGTTTGAGTTGTTGCATTGGAATGTCATCTTCAAAATCCAAATCGTGTCCAACCGATTCTTTGTCAAACCGCATCGCTTGTAGCTCACCGTGTAGCTCCAATTCAAACCATATGACCATGTATATATTTTTAAACAAAGAATTTTATCAAGAATGAATGTAAATGTATGGCATGAAATTTTCTTTGGCATAGAGATGCGCTTCAAACTTTGTTTAGCAAAGCCATGATTGTTGCCTTGTTCACAAATTTGTTCATGTGCTCAAGTCCCACTTTGTGCACCTTGGAATTCCCTGAATATTGAATTGAAGTTGTGTCCTCTGGTTTTGCTTTATCGATCCTTCTCTTTCTTGGCTTCATTGTTTTATCATGCTCACACATCCAATACTACAATAGAATAAGAAATTGTTAATATGCAATCACATGTAATAAGAAATATTTGGAAAACTAGAATTTTTACCAAGAGGAACTAAGGCATCCAAGCATTGACAGGCTTTTTGCTCTTTTTTTCAAGGCTCAATTGTGTGTCATGATATGTAAGACCATCGTAGTGTTTCAATGTGTCCAAGTCCTCCACATATTTCACATATGTCCATGCAATCGTCATTCAGTTGTTTGTGAAGAAACATGCCTAACACAAAAGGCATAGACTTCTACAAAGGTCTACCACAAAGCTTGTGTCATCATTGTCCACAAGTTTTACTAACTTTTCCTTCATCATTTTGGTGATGTTTTGGGCATTTGGGAATACTCTATCCTGCAAATTCAGATTTCACCTTCTTCCGTGGTACTTGTCAACTTTAAATTGCCATCCATAATTCCAAAATCACTTGATATCACCCCAATGATCCGATAAAGATTCTCTTCCAATTTTGATTCCTCTTATTCGCACGATGCGTTATGATGTTGTCCAAAACTTGGTCTTTCGCTCGCTGGAACATATCCTCTTTCACAATAATGTTAAGAGCTTAAAGGAGTTTGTCAGATAATGTTCAGTTGACTTCCAATTTTTCCGTATAGTCGTTATATGCATCCAATAGATATGAGATGCTCAGATTGACTCGACTGAAAAATCAATGCAGCATAACACATTTTTGTGTTAGTGAATTTGTTTGGCATTTGCATCACAGCTTGTGTCATCAATATGTTATTCAGATGCATGCAACCGCCAATATTCCTTGTAGTGAATATTCTTAGTCAATCAAACTTTCAGAACATATGTTATAAAATCACTTAGCATGACAATGATTAGCAATCATGTTAAAGTCGAATTGGTATGATAAGTAATGAATGAATTGAATTTAAAGAGCTTCATCATGAATGCATGCAAACAATGAATAAATGGTAAAGTGAAAGTTAACATTCAATACTTGCCTCGTGAATTTTCTTGTGAATCATGGTTTTACTATGTAAAACACAAAAATTGACAGGGGTAGGACAATTAGCTACATTAATTTTTAAAGTGTACCAATCTTCACATAATAAGTGTGATATGGGCAAATACAATACGCGCAAGGTGTTTAATGTATATGAATTATCATTGTAGTGAATATTCTTAGTAAATCAAACTTGAGGAACCTAAATGCTGTAAACTAGTTAAACATGATCATGATAAGCAATTATGTTAAAGCTAAAGTAGTTGTGATGACAAGTAAGGAATCGTAGTTTTTGAATTTAATCAACATCAGATTGATACAAATATGAATAAAATGGTAAAGTGAATTTCCATTAATATTTCTTGACATAGTGAATCGACTTTTGTACATATATCTCCTGGCATATAAAATAAAGGATCGTGATAACAACATCACCATGATTGCATGTAAAAGTGAATGCATATTATATCAAAGTGAATTCATATTATAAACATTCATTCATTTTTATAAACATAATTCTTTTGATTTCTCACTAAGAAAACAATCGAATGATAGATTTATCATCCAAGAGATTCAAGAAGCATAAAGAATAATGTGAGTACTAAACGTACGCAATAAAAATTCCTAACAATATCACCATGATTCCTAATAAAATTTACAGATATTATAGTGAATTTCAAGAATGTTCACTAAAAACAATCACATTGACAGTAAATCTCAACTAGTAAACGGGTGAAACAGAGCAAGAATTCTTCGATTTAGTACTTACTTAGTAATTGTTCCATCGCTTTTTCCTTCCCAAATTTTGAACTTGTTTGTCGATAATGTACCGTGACAAAAATTCAATGCATATTATAGTGAATTTGAGTAAATGTTCACTAAAAACAATCAAAATGCCAAATCTCAAATCACTAGTAAACGAAGTGAAACAGAGTGTTGAATTCTTCGATTTAAGATTTACTTAGTAATTGTACCATCGCTTTTTCCTTCGCAATTGACTTCGATCTTGTTTATTTCGAGAAATTTATTCACTCGCTTTGTTACTCCAAGATGAAATAAGATGCAAAGGTGAATTCAACCCATTTTTTGAAGAAATTGAAATTTGCAGATTCTGCTTATCCGAGATTGTAGATCTTCAAGTCCTGATCTGAGATAAATGGTTGCAAATTTGTGGATAACGATTATGAAACTCCGATTGCTGGCCCATTTTTGTGATGCTTTCGCCTGCTTTGGAAATCGCAGAGAAAGTGAGAGCTTCAACTTCCTAGCCCTAATTTTAAGGTAATGGTTGAATGGCGTGAACAACAGGATTTGTTTATAATTGCAGATATTGGTTTTTTGACTACAATTTGTCTCTTTACGCAACATTTTTAAAAAGCATGTCCTATTCTCTAATTTCAGAATATTTTGTCTCGCTCATTACTCTAGTTTATGTTATTATTATCAAAGAAAATGTTGAAAAATATAAAGCTAAAATGTATCATTGCCTTTAGTTACTTGCTTCATATTTATAAATAAATTTTTCTCTGTATGACAATGCATATTTTGTATGTCAATTTATCATTTTTCTTGTTCTAAAGTCCTTTCAATTTGATGAGCCAATGAAATAGGATTAGATGACATTACACAAAACTTGAAGAAATGAAGTACAACAAAACAGAATGAAAACAGAGGGAAAGAACTTCAAATGAAGAAGATAAAGGCTGTAATTCAGCTTGATTACATCAGAATTGTGTGATTAATCACTTCATCTCTAATTGGATCGACTAAACATCTTTTATAAAGACTCAAAACCGCACTTTAGACGACTCCTAACAAACAAACTGACTTTTAACTACTTTCATACCCTGAGAGAACACTTCACTTGTTCCTACTTAACTTCTTTGTTTTTCATCCAGATTCTACATTATCATTCCGACACGATATATATATATATATATATATATATATATATATATATATATATATATATATGTTGGCATTTGAAGTAAAGTAAGTGATTAATTATAGGCCAATAATCTGCAGGCCATTTCAATTGATACAATCGACCACCATTTGTAAAGAACAAACCATACACAGCAGTGTAGAGAACTAATCTGATACCGTATATTCTATACCTGCATATTTACAAGAAAATTAACTTGCATTAACATGTGAATTTCAAACAATTATATATAATTAAAAACATGATGACAAGGGAAAACTCTAGAGGTACTAATTAATTAACAAATGATGGTATTTAAAGATTATTACTAAATTAATATGACACCTGTATTATCGTGGTATCTCACAAATTGAACATTTTTTTTTTTGTTAATTATGATTTTTGAATTAAGGTTCAGGCACAACGACGAGTGACACAACAATGATCTGCATCTGTTGATTATACACCATTCGATTTTAATAGATTTACATCATTATCAATATATAGACTTATAACAATCAAAACTAGAGACCAGTGTTGTGTAGACAAACTGTTGTGCACATATCATTAGAGTATGCTTTATATTCTTAACGTAAGAGCATTTCAATTAAAATTAATGAGATTTAATTATTTTCTTATCCGTATAAAAATTCTAAACGAATTTAAATTTTCAAACAGAGGTAGTAATTATAAAGCAGAGCTGAAATAAAAGATATATGATTTTCACCTCATCATTGGGGCAGTTTCGCTTCGAGCAGAAGAAGCACGAGAAGGGAATTCTCCACCGTGACAGGGCTGAACCACCGTGTAACGCTTCGATCGAAGAACTCCCAATCAGGTAAAAGCACCCCACAGATTACTAACATTCCCAGAAAGTAAGTAGCCATCATTTTCTTTATAGAAAAGGTGAAAACTCCCACTAAACAACCATTGCTGCCAACCAGCAAAGTGATGAACGAAAAACAGCATCGTGATTCATAATTGATACCTTCGATTCGAAAGGAGAAAGGAAGGAAGGAAGAGAAGGAGAGGGGATGAAATATATTTTCTGTGTTTTATTTTGTTGAAAATGGCTTTGGTAGATAGATTATAGATAGATAGAAGAGGATGGGTTGTTGTTTGTTGGAAGTAGCAATAAATGTGGTGTTTGACAATTACTGTATGTCATTTATGGCCGTTCAGTTAGCATGAAAAAGTGATGAACTTTAAGAGTAGGAACTACCGCTCAAAAAAAAAAAAAAAGAGTAAGAATTACTCACATAGGTAATTAATATGTATTCGATACAACGTTTAAATGTCGACTTCAAGATAATAAGAATTTTCTAACCAATCGCCTAAATGTCATTGTTCTCAGATCAATGCTGCACAACGACTCCCATCACCAGACTCTACGCCTCTAATGAAAATTTCACCTCTAAGTTCGTCATCGAATCGCGAACTTAGACAGTATTTAATCATCATTTTTATATCTTAGATAATTAATAAATTTGGCTAATATATTTAAATAATAGACAGCTTTTCTATTTTAATAAAATATCGTGTTTAACCAATTAATAATATTCAAACACGATTTTTATATTAAAATGAAACGTTTCATTAAACTAGCTTTGATTTAACTATGCTTTTATCGAGATTTGTAAATACTACTTGGTGAAAATAGAAAGAAAATAATAAACATGACAAAATATAAATGAGTATTGTATAGTCAAAAACGCCAAATTTTCAACGACAGATAAAAACTTTTATGGCGATTTTATTTACTACATCCTGCTCAAAATATAAGCTTATTCTAGTTAAGTTTTTAATACAGATTAATAAATGTTGAATGTCATAAATTTGAATGTTAATATCTAAAATTGCTTTATACTGGCATGAATTGTGATCAATCATAAGAATAAAGAGAAATGAATCGATAATAAATGTTGAGCAAGATAAAGGAAAAATATAACACATGTCAGACGGTGAATGATTTCACTTTATATCGCGATAAATCTAATGAGTCAAAGAGATTTACTTATATTTTCGGATTATGAAGATGTTACTTATAATGACAAAACAAATTACATTACTTCAACATATAATCTCTATAACAGTATAACCCACTCAGCTTAAGGGTTCATGGTTCATTTTGAATTGTGTACACAGTAGTGCCGCCAAGACCACTTTAATCTAAATTTTAGGATACGCCAAGTATTGCTGAGAACGCACAAAATATGCGATGCGCATTACATGCCACAGAAAGAATACGCAGCTTAAATACACATGTATTTAGAATGTGCATGTACTATTCTTCTTGGCCAAAAGATCTTATTTTTTTCGCTCTTTTTCATATTTTGTATCTTATTTTGTCTCTTTCTACCGCTGATTCCGTGGTAAACCTCAAATGATAAAACCATGAACCCCGAAAAGTCTAATAAATTGAAGCATGATCCAGTAAATCAGCGAATCCGTAATGCGAGAGCTTCAAATGATAAGCGATGCCGTCTTCTAAACCAATCGTTTGTAATGCCTTTAAATATGTAGTGAATTTCACAATGCAGATCGTTGCATCTCTAATAACTCAAATAACACCGTATATATACTCGAAGATAAGTGGAATACGGGATTTGCTTCAGTGGTCAATAAATGATTCTCGTGCTACTTTGTAAAATACTTATTATAATGTGCGTATATTTAAGGGTTTAGTGAATGTCACAGAGAATTATAAAATTCACAATTAGTGACACTCATGTTGGTTGATTACCCGTGACATTCAGCCATATTATTCCACATATTATGGCTTCGGTGTTTATGGTTCAAGGTCTTCATGGTTTGGGTTTATGGTTCATGGTCCAGGTTTAGGAAATGATTTGTTTTTTTTTATTATAAATGCGACATATAAGGCACTAATTCCTAGGTAATGACTTCTCAGGCTGATTGGATTCTATCAAGTTATATTATACACAATGTTTCTGATTCTATCTTCGACAACTACAAATTGCCATAGTATTACGAGTATAAGCTTTATATAAATAAAAAATGTTAAATTCTTAATGATAATTGCACTTATACTAGTACTATATGTACATGTATCCATAATTTATAGTGATTTAATTACACCGGTTTAATTTTTAAAAAAATGAAAGAGAGTTCTTTCTATAGAAAAAGGACAGGAGTTATATTCTTTTTTTTTTGAACACATAGGGAGTTCTTTAATGTATCAATATCATATCGTTTGCACATTACATCAACATAGATGACATAATTTAATTAAAAGTGTGAAATTATCATGACGAAATAGAAAACTAACATTTGACAAAAAAAAAAAAAAAAAAAAAAAAAAAAAAATAAAACCAACCGGCTCCTGAAAGACTGGAATTCTAAAGTCGTACTGATGGAGACGATAAGGCTTACTAAATGAAGGTGGTGATTGAGGGGCGGGAGAGAGGGTTATACTGACACTGCGCCTAACAATCTGAAAGAACAACAAGACTCATTGTTTGTTTGGAATTGTCACTTGCTGATTGAAATTAAGTTTATGCTAATGCTTTTTTAGTAAAAAAATTTTAATTCGCAAGATAATGTTATTTTATTATGTATATTGTCTACATTAATTTCTTACATCTGTAAAATCGATTAGCTTATTCGACTGGGCCAAGAGAATCGGTTTATGTACTCTCATCTCATATACTAATATTAATGTAGAGTGTTTTAGACTTGCATTTTTTGGCATACATTTATTTTAATTTTACAGATTTAAACATTATAAACTTTAACACTAATTATCATGACATAAAAGAACAATTTGAGTCGAGCTATACATCAATACTACATACACAAGATATCTTCATATATTTACATTTCAAGTACAAGTTTGTTCATACATTAATCAAAGTCGAAGTGTTCCAACGGCCATACATTTCGACACTCAAGTCTTCTATCATCTGAAAGGATGAAGACAAGGAATTATTATCCCCAACCCTTCAAATACATAAGTAATGAGAGAAGAATGTGACCAAAACCAAAACCACAATGTTGAATTATGTTTTGCCTACTAAACTAGCTGCATGTTGTATTTGAATTTGAGGACCTTAACAAGGTCCAAAAGCCGATGAACTGCTTAAGGGATTCTTAGGAATCTTATAGACATTAATCAACTTCTACTAGAATGGATTAGGGCTACAATTACGGCGTAAAATGAGCTTGACAATTACAAAATATGCTTAACAACTCTATTTTAATTTAAGCGGTTACTTGAGCTCAAATCGAAATGGTTCAACAATAAAAGGAGATACTCTCCTGTGACTATTAAGAAGTTATTTAAGTATAATATATCCAAACTTTGTCACTCTTCAAGCTCAAAACAAATCTTATCTCAAGCTTACATTTCTAAACACTCAATCCTTTGTAGTAATCTATTTTCAGTTTGTTTCTTGATCCATTTTGAACAAGAAAATACTTTCTTTCAAATTGATTTATATTCATAGAACATATTTTTCTTAGTGATTATATTTTTTAGTGATCCTAAATATAAAGGATCAACATTCAAAATGATGAAAAGATGAAGATATCAGAATGTTTGTTGTGTAATAATTTAGTCTGGTCAAGATTGATTTGCTGGAATTGTTCAAGGTTTCAGAGTGCTGAAGTTGTGAAACTAAGAAAACACAACTAAGTAAATGCGGAATTATTATTACTCAAGAATAATGAAATAATTAAATAACATAATCTCTTTCTGATCATGAAAGGTATTTATGGTGTTATACCACATGAATGGATTAATAAATGAATTACAAACAGAATAACCCGTGTCATTCAGAATAAGCGTGTCGCCTATGACATCACTCAGCATGCCGCCGAAATCGCGTGACTAATCACGTTGAAAGTGGTATATAAATCATGCCTTTTATTTGCGCTGAATTAGGCCTCAACCTGATGAACGGTAATATTAATTCGGTTGCATGAAATGTATGTGCCAATTGCACCTAAGATGTTCGGTTCCGCTGGTCATTAAATTCATCTTTTATATATTATCACCGATGTTTGGTTGATGACGTGCGATCAAGTGAAATTAAAATACTTGACCAACGTAAACCAATTACTAAAGCAGAATGATGAAGTCCATTATCGTCAGTGTGCCTATAGCGAATCGAGAAGATCGATCAGAGTGAACTAAATTGCTGAGTCGTTGCTTAAATAATTAATTAATAACACGTCAAGCACATAAAATGGTCTGGCTTGACCAACAAGGACAGAGGAATGCATAACTGACACTGACTATGATACAGTACAAATAAATACACAATATAATTAACCTCCCCAATTATTCACATTATCGTTTGAATCCAGGGATTATATATAATTTAACGCTAAACTCTTCAACTATTAACCAGATTACGTATTCTTTATAAGTGGCCATGAGTCATCCTCAAACCAGATCTGGCTCGGGTAGAGCCATCTGATCTTATGTCTTCATCCAGCATCAACTTAGACTTTCCAGGGCCTCAATCTACATATGAAGCTGTACCGCTTGCAAAACTAGGATGCCGATATTAACCATTATTCCTCACCTGTACGGCATTCTGTGGTTGGGTGTACTTCCTCAGTCTCGAATGACTCGCGTGATGGCTCGATTAATACTAACACCCCAGTTATCGCTGTTAATCTTAATGATTCATTATAATCAGTCTGTGCTAATTCACTAATATAACCTGAATTTAGATCTGGCTTTGTGAAGTCCACGGAAGGTCCATTCATGAGCTGACTTGGGGAGCATTAGCAGGTATTATTTCCTCCACAATGCTTTTAATTAAGACAGATGAGCAACGTGAAATTAGCCATACCTATTGAATAAGAAATTCTGTGATGGACAATCCACCATATAAAGCATTAATTACTGATTAACCTGGCGAAAAAACTAAAATCTTAGCGTTTCTATGACTTAACTGGATAAAATAATTTCGCTAAAAAATAATTATATATATCCCCTAAAACACGATTATAAATCAAAATAAAATCATACATAGATCTGAGAACATAGGCGTTGGCAGTGTCAGGATCACATATAGGCAGGAATCGGCATAGCATCACACGTAAGTAATCTAGATCTGCATCATTTAACTAACAAATAACAATCTCAAATGATAAATAATAACGTTAGAGATTAATTATAAAAACTAAGAGAAAATAAATACAAAGAACTTACATACTTGAAGAACTTATAAAGCTGGCTCAGGCATGCCAAGCGAATTTTATTATGACTTGTGTGTATGTGTGTGTGGCGTGTGTAAGGTGTGTACAAATATATCTGAGTAAAAATTTGCATAGGATAAACCTAAACCAATCTGAAAATAATTTTCTAAATCCAACGAAGTTTAAATGCAATTAGGATAATTCCGGCAAGATCTTGAGATGAGGCTCAATCTCGCTTCTTCATGGTTCTGAAGTCGTGCGCAATCCTTTGGATTGGCTTGACAACTTTATCTTCTGCTACTCTCTCTTTTATTGCTTATCAGTCTTTATCTTCAATGCATCCGATGTTTGCTTGATTTATCTTGTAGTTTTAATTCTTCCATTTATCGTTATCCTCCAAAATTATCTCAATCTACAAAATAAATAATTATCCCAAAATAAATCATATTTAAATAATAAAATGGATAAATACCAAATTATATTTTATAAATCACATAACATTAAATAATAAATATAACCATGTGATTTAATATAAAATATATATTATTAGGCCGATTTAAGGATAATGTTGATGACTTTTGGGTATATTTGATTACATCATCATTTAATGCTTATTGAAGCCTCGTTTCGTGACGTGAGTACCATATTATGGACTGAAGAGTGAGTGAGTTCGGATGCAAAGAGGACATTGGGCAAGACAAGAAATTCTATCTGAGAAGTTCTTTGGGCGAAAGGAGAGAAATAAGCCCGAAGCCGCTGGAAGCATGAAGCCTTAGACCACCAAATCGAGAGAGCCGTAGAATTGTCTTATATTGGCTAGGTTTAGAAGTTTTTCTAAGTCGGTTTAGGAGGCTACATAAAGCCTGTATCAGATTCATTATATAAGAGACATAGCATATACACAATATACAATTATTCGATTAATGAAATAAAAGGTTTCTTTGGGTTTTGCTTGTGTTTCTCTTGATTTATCTTTTTCAATCCATCAACTTTAGCTTGGAGTTGATCAAGCTAGATCCGCCATCGAAGAAAGTATTAACCTTTGAGCGTTCTCCTCATACTTTTATCATGGTAGATTATGTTAGATTAATGTGTTGTAATTAATCTGCATGTCTAAGCAGATCGTAATTAACCCTAGTTAACTAGAATAGCACGATGTAATTTGAATTAGGAACCACCGTGGCGGCGGCCAGTCTATATTGCTCGTGAGACACGCTTTTAGGTCACCCTAATCTAAAGATTCGGCGTCGACAAGTTTGATCAACGAGTTTCACTAGTGATTATTGGATCATGTCCAATCGTTGATTGTACATCATAAATTAACATGAAGGGCGTTAAAGTGAAGTGTTAGTTAGGACATAGTGCAGATCAATCCACTGAGCGTGCTGAGTCAATCCACGATAGGCTGGCAGGAGGTCCTCGGTCTTGCGCCGGCACTTTCTAAAACTTATTGCATGTTGAGTTAATACAACCAATAAAGGAGGTTAGCGCACATGAGGCGTCTACTATCCTTTCTGGTGGAAGTAGATAAGATTAGGAGATTGCACGTAGCTTTAAAGTGAATTAGAACCCGTTACTGGTTGGACTAGGTAATTCTGAGGAATAGTAGACTCAAGGATTAATTACACCAAGTTAGGAGATCGGAGAGGAGGATATACCAATTACTTTTCTTTTTGTTCTTATATTTGGTCTATAACCGCTATTTGTCTTCTTGGTTAGGTTTTAAATTATTATCATGTTGCATCATCTCATGGGATCGAGCCTTGACTTCGCCTCTGCTATGCTACGATTGACTGGTTTTCTTACTAGTATTTCATGAGTATTAGTGGCTTACGTTGATCAACGACACTCGGTGAATGGTGTGTCTAATACTCAATGAATGTAGCCAATCTAGTTGCACATCCTCTTGCATCAATCATTCCTTCCACTCATAGAATTGCAACACCCTCAAAGGTGAAAGATACATGAATCGAAACACGTCCTCTTTATCATCAATCATTTCTTTATTTAGTGGAACTTATTAAAATGATCTTGAAATGCCCAACTTATCAATAAGTATGAAAAATTGGTGCATCCAAAGCTTTGATGAGAATGTCAACAACTTGCTCCTTGGTATTGATAGGTAGCAGTTTAATGAGACCAGTTTGACTTTGTCACTAACCACCTGCGATAATCTATTTCAATATATAGAGTCCTCTCACATGAAATACAAGATTGTGAGCAATATGCATAGCACCAACATTGTCACGAGAACAAGATAGTATGTATTGAACATGGAGTATAAATCTTGTAAAATATATACTAGCCCAGAATTTAACACACAACATTAGCCATTTACCTTTGTACTAAACTACAAAGAACTTCTTGCAATATTTGTATGCTTTTTAGTCTTCCACGAGATATGAGCATCACCCAAGAACATCATATATCACGAAATAGACTTTACTGTTTTAGGGGCATCCCAAATCACTATCGGTGAATCCGCTTTGAGACAAGGTTGTTCTTGTGGCAGAGAAGAATATGCCTCAGGCTGAATTAGCTTTCAAATATCTCAAGTGTATGTAGAGAAGCTTTCATGTGATTCTCGGTAGGTGTTTGCGAGGAGCCAGCTCAAACTACTCAGCATTACCAAAGGCCATGTCAGTCTGGTAGCGGTTAAATATATCGACTTTCCAACCAATGATCCGTGTCGATCTTGTCATCGGTGAAGTGAATCTTCATGTTGTTAGTGTTATGAATAAGTATATCCAACGATTAGGTTTCCTTGGACTCCATAGGTGTTTTAGTGAGGCTTGCCTTAAAAATTCATATTCTAAAGAAGATTTAAGGTGTATTTCCTTTGAGAGACATAATTGACTTTAGGTTTTCTAACACCTTAATACTAACAAATATCACAATTTTCCAAGGTCTTTGATTGTAAGCTATTTAGTTCAGGTTGTCTTTAACTTTATTGAATCAAGCTGAATACCATGAGTGGTTGCCATAATTTCATCTACATAAACCATTAATGCAATGAAGGATTTTCTTGATCCTTTTGTAAATATTTGTGATCATTCTTGGATTGAATAAACCTTTGTTTCTTTAAGATTACGCGACTTACAATTCGATGTGCTGCTCACTTTTTGATCCATATAAAGATTTTGCTAACTTTTAAAACTTGATTTGGTTTGTCAGTCTTGAAACTTGAAGAAAGCTACATGTAAACTTCTTCATGAAGATCTCGATGCAAAAAAAATTTGTATTTACATCCATTTGGTGGAGATACCAATTGTGGTACTTACTGCTTTGCCCGAGTTCAGTTGTTGTAATTTTCTGGCTGGTTAAAAAGTCTCTTGATAATCTATGCTATAGGTTTGAGTATAACCCTTTGCTACTAATCTTCCCTTGCATCTCTCTCTGAGCCATCATGATTATACTTGACTTTGTACACCCATTTGCAGTAATGGGTTTCTTGACGGTGTGGATCAACAACCACCCAAGTGTGAGTAGTACGCAGCTTCAATCTCTTTCACACATAGCATGTTTCTATTGAAATAGTGTACGTAAACCCAATAGGGTTGTGCGGATCCGACCGGGTGGATCATTCCTACTATTTCTTCATGTTTGTACATATATTAAATGGTTTTACTGTTATTATATATTTATTCGTTTAGCGGACCAATTATGATACTATATATATGATAACGTCCTGAGTGTCAAGCGTGAAAAAAGAATCCTAATAGTGATTATGGGTGATGAGATCTCGAAACTCACTTTAAAAGTTTGATACTTAAGTGTCTACAGTCATATATGCTATCAAGCGGGGCATTGATAGTGCGATTAGATTCAGCACGTATTGGATGTCTTCTATCTTATTGAAGGTAGGGATAGATCTAAATCTATCAAAGTGTATGGACACTTGAATATACGTGGATGTGTATTAGAGAATCGTCGTTAAAGTGACCCACTTACTTTATTAAGTGTCGCACTATGTGGCGGTTGTGTAATTATCGCATGATCTTTGGAGTCTTCATGGCATCGTGGTGTGGATTGTCATGCTTTGACACTATTGAGGTTTCCACAACCATGCGGGCGATCATGCGGTATTGATTGGGTGTGATCTCTTTGAAGCATGCGTAGTATTCATGTTGCTCAATCCGAAAATCATGTATCCTATGAACAAGATTAAATATCCGAAGGGCCTTCTCGTAAGGAATGTCTTATTCTCGAAAGTCTTTTACAAGCGAAATTAACATGTTAATTCGAGAGAGTAGGATATCAGTTATGAGATCACGATGCGTTGATGTTTGACACTCGGCGTGCGCCATTATGGATATTGTAACAACGATATGATTCTATTTACAGTAAGCTGTTTCACATGAAAGGTAGTAGTCATTGCATTTGACTCTTACGATAATTGGGCGTCGTGGGCGTGTTCTTTAGATGCTATCCATGATGGTTAGGTATGAAGGCCATTTTGTAATTGCACTTTTTGCCTCGTCCAACATATTCGGAAGCTATCGGGTCACACACATAAGAACATCTAGCCGGATTAAAATGCGATTATAGTGATAACCAAATAAGAGAAAGTTTTATCTAGACTATAAAGTGTTATAGTGATAAGTTAATATGGTGGTATTTATTTATTATGAATAAATTAAATACAAGATACTAATTATGTTGATTAATTAAATATACATTCAATGCATATTTAAGTGTAATAAATATATATGTATATATGATATACATGTATTTTGAAAATTAATTAATCATAGTATTATATTAATTAATTAAGAATATTCGGAAGCCAATAAAAGGCTATATGAAATGATTATAAGTGTATAAGATACACTTGGATTGTACAATTAATTAATAGCATTATTATATATTAATATTAGATATTAATGAGTATAGATTTACACAAATGTGCCAAATGATTTATGGTAATATGATAAAGATAATCAATATTAGATATTGACAACATCTTGGATTTATTTAATATAAGATATTAAATTAAATGAGATAAATCTAGAATATCTATTTTCATTATTTTACTAGATAAATATTTTCTTTCTCCTCAATCCATTAGAAAGTTTTTCCCAATCAGTTGGGGACTACATGAGCGCATGACACACTATATATATGTAGTGTGTGTCAAGCTCTTTTTGCATCAACACAATTCCAAGAGACTAATAGGTCATGTGAAAAATAAGAGAGCTTCTTAGAGATAGTTTGAGAGAGAAAATGTCGGTCTAGCAACCGAGTTTTTGGTGGCAATCCATGATGAGTCAGTCGCGGAATTTGTTAAGTGTGGACTAGCGATGAGAGGCGAGCGGCTTAGGCGGTGACTCAATGCCCACTACTCATTAAATGAGCGATAAAACTTGATCTTTTAAATCACTCAATGTAACTTTCGTTTACTACTTATTGTTTGTTGCTTAAGCGAAGTCGATCCTGAATTAAGGAAATAATTTTAAATTCTGCTGCGTTCCCGCGTAGACTTCTGACGGTGGTAGCGAAGCGGTCTTTAAGCAAGCATTCAGCGTTAGTTAATTTGCTTAGTAATTATATAGATGCTTGATTTAATTTACGTAAACGAGAAACAAAAAGAGGGCATTTGGGTAAAGGGGCTCGGCGAAGCTGCGGCTCCCGCCATCTTTGCCGCTTGGCGATGTCGGCATACTAGGAGGTTGCGGCGTCGGCGATTATGCATAGTGGACTCGATTTCAGCGTTTTTGTTGTTCTATGAATTTTAATGGTACATTGATATCTCTTTGTTTGAATTCTTTGTCATGTGCCTAACAAATAGTTCAAATAGTATGGGCCATTGGTATACCACATGGCACTATAGTACAATTGGGTTGGTTTATGATCCTGATTATATACTATGATAAACACAGAGTCTTTCCAAATTTTGTTTGGAATGAGGCTGAAACTCTTTCAAAATATTTGATTTTGGAAAGGGCGAGAACACTGAACACCTTTTCACAATATTTGATTTTGAAAAGGACCCGAGGTTGGTGCTTTTGGTTTTGGAAACCAAAGGCGCACTTTGATTAAAATCAAAATGAATGAAACAAAGAGACTTAATTTTAATTTTGATTTATTTTGGAATAGTTCTAATCGATTAAAATTAAAATAGAAATCGTTTTGAAACTAATACGTTAATTTTATTTGATTCAAATCATTAATTAATTAAATGTTAATTAGTTAATTGATTAGATGAAATGATGTAATTGATTGCCGTTAATCGATTAATTAAGGCATAGCGAAGTTGGTAAATTTAGATTTTATCTTTTTGATAAGATTTTATTGTATGTATTAGATATAGTAGATATAATATGATTATATAGACCCCGATTGATCATGTACTATGACCAATAGCATAGATATGAATGATTTAAATTTTACTGTTGGTTTCAATATTTGTCCTCTACGCCCGTTATGAGCAACGACCTAGTTTATTTTACGCATTTATCCATTCCATATATGCCCCGTGTGTGGTGGTGTATTTATTTTATTAGATAAAATTATGTAACAAGAATGGAGCGGAAGATGGAGGCCGAAGAAAGAAGACATAAAAGATCCTATGGCCAGGTTGCGGCTACCCTTGGGTGTGACCAGCGGTTTAAATCGGTTTGTATTGGAACCGCACTTAGGAAAATCCATGATCATACCCGATTACTTTACGCATTTATTTATTTTGTGCATGTATTTATTTTATCTTATCGATAGATGCATGCACTGAAGTCACGATCTAAATGAATGTGTATGATGTATGTCTATAAAGATAAATATATTTGATAAGACCGTAATTAAAAATTAATTAAGTGAATTAGTTTACATAAATACTTCCGCAAAAAATCAAGTCGAAATATTGCCTCCCAATATTATAGCGACGGAAAAGAGCCACTTGTTAGGATCCATCGATTGGCCTCGTCGGGAGTTGACCTACCTCGGGTATATCGTCGTTATTGAGACATGATTGTATGAGATCTAGCGTATATTGGGTTATGACTTGACTATAATATTGCGGTGATTGGCCCTCGTCGGGACCATCTTATTCTAGAGGCAATGGGTTGACTACCACATAGAGATGTGTAGTGTCAAAAGTTAACTAGTCAACCACTTAAGAGTCACATAGAGATGTGATTGGTAAAGGGTTACCTACTCTTGAATTATTATGGTTGATCGGCCCTCGTTGGGGATCGGGGTAACTAGATGGATCTTGGCCACTAAAGAATTTTGGAAATTCTTGAAAGTCAATTGGAAGTAGTTGACTAGTGGGAGGAAAATCACAAAACAAAAGACCATTTTTGATTTTGCATGTATAAACAACAACACTCTTTTTATCTTTATCTTATGTTATAGTTTTTAGCAAGCTTTTATTTATGTTTATTATTCTCAATTATTAGAACCAAATTAATGACTGTTACCTCTTGAGAAACGTTCTCAAATATGGTTAAGTAATTTTAGTCTTTTTAAATTAAGCAATGACACGATCAACTACGTTATAGTAGTTAAAGACAAGGAGACTACATATTTGATGGAGTGCTCTAAGACTTTAATTATTAGTCAAAGCGGAAGCTTCGTGATGTGATTAAATCGCTTTAAATGATTTTCAGCGAATTAATTAAACATTGGATACGACGATATCAATGAGTCATTCTGCCATCGTTGACAATTAAATTCGAACATTAGATGTGTTGAATGAGAATGACCATAATGAATTTTGGAAATGTTGTTTTCAAAATTGAAAGATTTAAGTATCAACAATTCTTTAATCATTGGTTGAAAGTTAATTGAATAGTTCATGTTTTGAATATGATTCAAAATGTTAAATAAACTATTTAATAAACTATGGATTTTCTTTATGAAAAGAATATTTAAAGGTGGCTCTTGTGATTTTTCTTAAGTCTTATGAAGACTAAACTAAGAAAATTTACAAGTGTAAGAGATTAAAAGAGAAGTTAGGACATGTGTTTGAATAGAGAACTTATCGAAGTCTCTAAGTTGAGATAAATTTTGGAATTAAAATTTATGTTTTGATGATGATTCATCACATTTTAGTTATTGTTTTAAACCCCATTGATGATGTGTCATAACTAGCTTTTATAGAGCAAAGCAAAAGATGTCTTGATATAAATGTATAAGTTTTATTAAAGTCGATAATTTAAGGTCGAACAGAGAAACCGTGGCCCGATCGATGAGACTAAGCGAGCCCGACATGATGAGTTTACAGGCGAAGAACACTCGAGTTTGGCGACTTTAAAAGCAGAGCACACTCTGACTGTTGAAGGTAAATCTGTTTGAGGACCTGATTTAGTTGGCTTATCTAGATTCTAAAGGCGAGGAAAAAACTTCAGTTAAGAAGGCCGAGGGGTGAGGTTCATATTTGAAGAATGAAGAGTGAGGTTCATATTCAATTCTACGAAGACTTAAGCCGAGGCGTAAAGTTAGAATTGAAGTAAGTGCTGTGATGAGTGCAGAGCCCCGACTTTATGGATCTTGTATGAAAACCTAAGATACATAAAGACAATGATATCTTAGATAACTTATGTGATATTGTGTTAAGATCAGCGCTTACCGTTTTACTAAAACCAATTGGAGCGATAAAGGTGCTACTTTATTTCTTATACATTAGAGTGTGTACAATTTGTCCCAACACCCCTCAAGTGTTAGCAATCACATCCAACACTTGCACAATTTTCATTCAAGAGTGTGGGCAATCTGTCCCAACACCTCACTCAGTGTGAGCAATCTGTCTCGACACTTGCACATTTTAAATAATGTTTCAACAAGGTTCGATCTATCGTGACCTCGGCTCCGATACCATGTTAAAGATCAGCGCTTACCGTTACTACTAAAACCAATCGGTGCCGATAAAGGAGCTACTTTATTTCTTATACATTAAAGTGTGGGCAATCTGTCCCGACACCCCACTCAAGTGTTGGAAATCATCCAACACTTGCACACAATTTCATTCAAGAGTGTGGGCAATCTTTGACACCCTCCTCAAGTGTGAGCAATCTGTCTCAATACTTGCACATTTAAAAAAAAATGTTTCAACGAGGTTCGATCTCGCGACCTCGGCTCCGATACCATGTTAAGATCAAGCGCTTACCATTGTACTAAAACCAATTGGTGCACCCCCCGAGTGTAGGCTATCTCTCCCAACACTTGCACATTTTTAAAATAAAGTTCCAACCAGGGTTCGATCTCATTACCCCCACTCGATTGGTGTCGATAAAGCGCTACTTTATTTCTTGTACATTAAGAGTGTGTGAAATCTATCCCAACACCCCTCCAAGTGTTGGCAATCATCCAACACTTGCACAATTTTCATTCAAGTATGGGCAATCTGTCACAACACTTGCACAATTTCTTTTTAAATAATGTTCCAACCAGGGTTCGATCTAAGTGACCTCACGGCTCAGTATTGTGTTAAAGATCAAGCGCTTACAATTGTACTACAACCAATTGGTGGAAGTAAATGTGCTACTTTATTTTCTTATCTTTAACATGCCCCTTCAAGTGTGGGCTCATATATAAGAGGCTATGTCAACTAGGCACACAACAAGCTGAGCCAACTAGGCTCACAAGACCAACTAGGCCGACCAAACACTTGACAATATAAATGGGGAAAATATTGTTCATACCAGGGTTCGATCTCATGACATCGGCTTTGATAGCATTTCGAGGATCAAGCGCTTACCATTCTACTACAACCAATTGGTGGTAGTAATGGAGCAACTTTATTTCTTTATACATTAAGAGTGTGGTCAATCTGTCCCAGCACACCCTCTCAAGTGTGGGTAATCTGTCCCAACACTTGCACAAATTTTATTTTTAAATAATGCTCCAACGAGTGTTAGATCCTGTGACCTCTTGCTCACGATACCATGTTAAAGATCAGCGTATCTTGTTGTACTAAAACCAATTGGTGGTAGTAAATGCATAACTATTTCTTAAGGCATTTAAGAGTGTGGGTAATCTGTCCCACACACCCCACTCAAGTGTTGGCAATCTGTCCAACACTTGCACAATTTTCATTCAAGAGTGTGGGCAATCTGTCCCGACACCCCAATTTTTCATTCAAGAGTGTGGGCAATCTGTCTAACACCCCATTCAAGTCTAGGCAATCTTTCCCAACACTTGCACATTTTTTTAAAATAATGTTCCAACGAGGTTTGATCCATGACCTCTGGCTCGCATACCATGTTAAAGATCAGCGCTTACCATTTTACTAAGACCAATTGGTGGTAGTAAAGGCGTAACTATATTTCTTTAGGCATTTAAGAGTGTGGGTAATCTGTCCCAACACCCCCTCAAGTGTTGGCAATCTGTCCAACACTTGCACACTTTTTCATTCAAGAGTGTGGGCAATCAAGAGCTTACCTTTGTACTAAAACCAATTGGTGTTAATAAAGTTGCTACTTTATTTCCTTATCATTTAAAGTGTGGGCAATGCAGCCGGAAATCATGTCCCACACCCACCTCAAGTGTGAGGCAATCTGTCCCAACACTTGCACTTTTTTTTTATTATAAATAATGTTCCAACCAGGGTTCGATCCCGTGACCTCTGTCTCCGACACCATGTTAGGATCAAGCACTTACCGTTTTACTAAAACCAATTGGTGTTAATAAATGTGCTATTTTATTTCCTTATCATT
Source organism: Gentiana macrophylla (assembly GCA_026214975.1). Classification (NCBI taxonomy): domain Eukaryota; kingdom Viridiplantae; phylum Streptophyta; class Magnoliopsida; order Gentianales; family Gentianaceae; genus Gentiana; species Gentiana macrophylla. The sequence goes on along the minus strand of JAOBSW010001177.1, from coordinate 30,118 downwards.
TAAGAGTGTGGGCAATTTGTCGGGCAATCATCCCAAATTGTTGGGACAGATTGCCCTGCTTGTTAAATGATAAGAAATATAATAGCACCTTTATTAACACCAATTAATTTTAATAATAATAGCGCTTAATCTTACAGAGATAGAACCTGGTTTTGAACATTATTTAAAAATAAAAATAAAAATATTATGCAAGTGTTGGGAGAGATTGCCCACACTTGAGAAGTGTTAGGACAAATTGCCCACACTCTTGAAAAAAAAAGTGCAAGTGTTGGTAGATTGTCAACACTTGAGGGGAGGGGGTGTTGGGACGAGTTGCCCACCTTTGTTTAATGATAAGAAATATAGTAGCACCTTTATTAACACCAATTGTTTTAGTACAATGGTAGCGCTTAATCTTAACACTTTAACATGGTAGCGAGCGGAGGTCAAATGATCGAACCCTGGTTGGAACATTATTTAAAATAATATGCAAGTGTTGGGAGAGATTGCCCACACTGAGGGTGTTGGGACGATTGCCCACGCTCTTGAAAAAAATTGTGCTTGTGTTTATGCAGTTACCAGCACTTGAGGGTGTTTGGGACATATTGCCCACTCTTAATGTATAAGAAATAAATAGCAGCTTTCTTGGCACCAATTGGTTTTAGTACAGCGATAGCGCTTGATCTTAAAATGGTATCATAGCCGAGAGGTCAAAGGATCGAACCATGGTGTGAACATTAAGTGATGGGAGATTTCCCACACTTGAGGCGTCTTGAACCCAGGTTATATTGTGCAAGTGTTGGGCAGATTTCCAACACTTGAGAGGGGTGTTGGGATATAGATTGCCCACACTCTTGAATGCGAAAGAAATAAAGTTGCGCCTTTCTTGGCTCCAATTGGTTTTAGTACAATGGTAGCGCTTGTTCTAACATATTGTGTACTCTGATTAAGTCAATAAGAATCGGATGAAGAAAAGTACTAAGTTTTGAAGAAGAATAAAAACTTCGATTAATACTCTTAAAACTAAAACACTCAGTTGTACCGACCAGCCCACAAAACCCAAAAGGCTCGATTTCAAGTGAAGACACTCAAGCGAAGAAGAATATGAGCGTTATAAAGCAAGAAATTTGATTAGTTGAAGAAATGTCGGAAGGACAACGACATTCAACAAACATTAAGCGAGGACCACCAGCGAATACAAAATTCAAATTCAAACTAGATGAGCGTTGAAAAAACCACTATAAATAGACCATACTTACACTTCACGAAGAAAAACTCGAGTTTAAGATAAAAATCACTAAGGAAATGTTAGATTAAGAAAGCTAAAAAAACTCTTGCTACATGCTATATTGCTAAATCGGATATCTTCAAAGTGTTGAAAATCATCCAAAGAAATATCACATCCAGAAGAAGAAGCTCATATCACAAGTTGAATCCTAGTTATTGATTCAAGTTTCAACTTTGATTTTATCAAAGGTTTTAGGTGTGAAACACCAAGAAGGTGTGAAGGGCGGTTGAGGTGCGATCGAGGAAAGCTGTGTTTGTGATGGTGGTGAAGAGGAAATCCAACCCTTCAAGGACTAGTGGAGGAAGCTTGACTTAACAACAATTCTACATGTGAAAGACTAAGGCTTAAGATTGTGAAGCTAGAGGTTAATGAAGGACAATCAATGTTTAAATTTACTTTGTGTCTCTTTCTTTGTAAACCTCAAGAACATAGTGAATTTCCTCCATCATCATAGGAGAAGAGATGGTAGCGAGGATTACACCACACGGAACCTCTATAAACTATGTCTTGTTTATTTATTTACTTTACGCATTTATTTATTGCATCTTAGATTATATCTCATTCAGGATCACAAACTCAACAATCATAAGAAGGTGATCGGCTAACATTAATTGCATTTTACTTTACAAGCGATAACTTTAATTTTTATAAAAGGCTTTAATATATCGGCTGCGAGTTAACTTCGGTTCAAGCATAAAGTCGGTTTGACTTATACTCAAACTCGATTAGCTTAACTCCACACAAGTTTAAATCCCGAACTTTGCTTTGTTTTCAAGTACTTAGTTTTTAAGGACCAAGTTTTTGGTGACAAGTTTATTCACCCCTTTAAACTTGTGTCGGCCTTTTCACGGGACCAACAATAGTTATTGGAGCAAATCTTCTAATGCGAAGAAATCTACGGTTGATTTTATCAACTTGAAGTAGCAGCAATCGATTATTTCCGATACCAACAATTGGAATCAGAGCAGTTCTTCCTTTTGGAGGTGATCCAAAGTTATTACTACTTGAGGCATCGGCTTGAATGCGACCTTCGATTATTAGAAGCGAGCCTTCATACACAGAGAGATCATTTGTTTGATCAAGTTGTTTTCAAATTTTTTGAAAAATTTGCATCATGGATTCACAAAATAACTTTAGAAGTTTAATTAGATGTTAAGTTTTTAAGATTTGATGAGTATAAGACAAAATTGCAGGCTCTTGTTGCTGATACCCAAGAATTATTTATTGAGACATTCATTGATGATATAGTGGATAGCAGTTGCAATGAGAACTCTGAGATTTTACCAATAAGCCTTGCTGCATAAGATCATATTGAAAATGATGAAGAAATCATACTTTTTGAAGCAACAAAAGACAATGGTGAATTAGGCAAAGGAAAACAGGTAATGGTATATGAAGAAACTAGAATTGAGAACTTGTCAATCAAATGTCATGAGGTCAAGAAAAATATATGAGAGGAGTGAACTCAATCTTCAAGATGTTCAAAGACCTCAAAGAAGTGATTAATTCGATTGAAGGAAATCATTTTACATGGTTCAAGAATTAATCCAAAAACTAACCAAAAAGGACTCAAGCAGATATGGGTACCAAAAATCTCTTAACTTGTTTTGTAGGATAAAGCGACTCTGCGGAGGTATGGAAAGCGATATCCTCAAAGCGAGTCAAGTTTGGATACGCTCAGAGGCGATTATTCACAGGTGGAGATACACCGTATCAAGCGTATTTCTTGTCTTGACAATGGTTGGCGAAAAAGTCATAACCTATAAAGATCTTAGCTGTTCATCTCACTACTCTCACCTTTTTATCTCAACACGGATGTGATTTATGACAAGGCGTTTCAAACCCACTCAAATTCTCTTAGCGCACACCTACCATCCATCCATAAATACCATCCTTTTTCTTCTATCTAAACCTTTACAATTCAGTTTTATTCATCGCTCTTACTGAAGATTTCACTTTATCTTCAATCTTTTCAAAACTCTCTACCATCGCAGAAATCATGACTTATACAAGAGTAGAATCAGATTTGATCATGCCATGATCAATATCTTGAAAAATATGGCGACTCGACCTTGCTAAACAAATTGTGGAAAATCAAAAAAATCAAGGGTCTTGAAGAAGTATTCAATGTTGCCTTTGAAAGCGTATGCTTGGAGAGCATATGAGATTTCTATGAGTTTGGAAGGATAGCCATAGAAAATAATATCTACACATACACCACCACGAGTCAATCAAAAGGAGATTAAGGTTCTTGAGAACCTTATTACAAAATCTTTGGATTAGAGACTTATGGATATTCATCTACAATCAAATTAAACAAGGATCAAAGAAAAAGTTGTGGAAGATAATTACGAGAAAAAAAAAAAAGATTCAAATGTATCTTTGACCGGAAAAGCTGGTTTTCTTAAACGAGTATTTTGGCTTTATAACCGATACTAGCCAAATATGTAATTAGAAGTGCTAGCAACTTCAACAATCTATCGAGGCACCAAGATAGATCTTACATATGTGATTTGGTTTGAAGAAAACTTCAATTGGCAAAGATATCTTCTTGATCAAATAGCGAGGACAAACCACATCCCGAAGTACCAAAGAAAAGCGGCTTGAAGAAGAGAGATTCTATCGACCACTTTGGAATTACAAGGAGAGAAACAAGCGCAATTGTTGATGGAAAAATTACGGTAAAAGAAAAGCAAAGCTGGAAGAGGAAAGGCGATGATTCTAGCACTAACCAAAGAAGTAAAGAAATCATCAAAGAAAGTTCTTATAGGTGATGAAGCAATGGAAAAAGTTGAGGAACTAAAAGAAAGAAAAGAAGCTGGATGAATTAGAAAACAAAGAATCTTGAGGCAGTGAGAAAAGCAAAGAACCCTCACCTAAAAATTGTTGGTTTTACGATGCGACAAGTCGGACATCAAAGAAATCAATAAGCGATGGTGAAACCCCACAAAACCTATTTTTGAAAAGGAACTAGTTGAAGAAACTCAAGAACTCGTTCCCACTTTACCCAAAGTGACATTCGAGGGGCAGTTCGAGGCGATGTTGATGATGAAGAAAGCGAAAGCCATGAGGCGATCACACGAGTGCGGGAATGCTTAATCTACTTGCAAAATCAAAATCAACACCATAAAAATCGACATCGGTGGAGTATGAGGAACCGATCAAAGTTTGAAGCATCACGGTATGAAAGCGAGAGAAAGGCGATGATGGTAAATCGTTCAACAACAAGTCATTACTTTGGATGAACTTCTTGGAGAAAAAGTCAAAGAAAAGGTTTGAAGAAGTTGTTGAAAAAGTTGAAGAGGAACTAGTTCTTTGAGGCGGAGAAAAATCAAGAAAATCTGAGCAGGTTGTTGAACTGTAACCGAAAGTCACACATGAAGGCGAAAAAGAGAAGAAGTTGCATAAGAGGTTGAGGGAATTGAAAGAATGGCCCAAGCGAGGCTCTTGGAAACTAAAATAGTGCACGAAGCGAAAGCGAAAAGTCATCATCGATTATTCTTTGAGGAATCGATAAAGCGATGTTGAGAAAATAGATGAACGATTGGAACTTAGCCCGAATCTACCATGAAAGTTCGAGCGAAGGCTTGTTACAACCTTATCGATCCTACGGTGACATTGGAAAAGCGATTGAAGGCGATTGTAAAAGACTTGATGCATATCAACGTTGGAAGTTCAGTTCAATCGAGAGATCAAAGAGACAACAAGAACTCATGGAAGGTGAAGAAAAATGGGTTCTTGGTTTGTATAACATCACTCATCTGTCACATGTTATTTCAAAGTGAAGAATTTTTAGCATGGGGTATTCATTGATAAGGAACATATCTTTGGAAAAGATTCACGAGGAGGTGATACCTCAAAATCAAAGAAAGATTATGACAATGATGATGATGATGATGATGATGATGATGATTTCTAAGGAGATCTGATCTACAAAGAGGATTTTTGCCTCTTTGTAAATAAAGAAGTCTGTTGAAGGAAATCGGAAGAAGGCGACTCTGAAGAAAGTGGTGATTGGACTCTGAAACTCGGTCGAATCTGGAAAAGAAGACAATCTTATAGATCACCTATTGTGAGAGAAGTTAAAATTGCAAAAGCTAAAGTGATCAAGCAAAGAAGCGATGATGATTTTGGCGTGAAACTATCGCGAGTGAAAGAAGGTGACAAGATAAGATTGGAAGAAATAAGAAGATAATCTGAAGAAAGAACAAACTACGAGGAGTATAAGGAGAAAATGAAAGAATTTGTTTCCACCTCATCAAGGAAATCGAAGCGGAGATTGTTGAAAGCAAGTTTCAAGTGGAAGTGAAAAACATCAGGAAGTGAAAGCCAAAGCGAGAAAAGTCGAAACTTAAGTTGTAAAAACTAACAAAGCTAACAAGAGAGATGTACCTACACAGTTTGAAATCATCAAGTACAACTATAATGAGCTTGTAAAGATCTGAGAATGAAGACATGGACATATTTGGAAAAGTGATGATATCAATGGAAGAGAACAAAGCGAAAGAAGCGACATGATGAAAAGATGCTTAGTGTCAAGAAAGATTGTTATGACACTTTAATTAAAATAAAAGAAAACTACCATTGAGTCTCAAGCAAGGAAAAGCTGAAACTCAAGAGAGGCTCGTGAATGTAGTCAACGATGTTCATGATAGAATGTTGTTACTAGAGAATACCATAAATGACTTAATCATTGCACAAACCATTTTGGCATCAATCAGCGGCACCTTAATTCTTTTATCGAAGTTTGATTCACATGGATGATGCAAATAAGGGGAAATTTGGATATCTTAAAAGCAAATCTTTGAGGACATGGAAGGGATTCTTAGAAACATAGATGAAAATCTCACCGTATCAAAAGTGCGGGCGACATGGGCGTTGAAGAAATGAAGTTGATTGCAAAATTCTACGAATCCATAGAGAAGAGGCTTGGGATGGACTCACAATTATACAACATTTTCAAAAGTCTACCCCTCAAGGAAAATGAAACAAGAGAACAATCATTGGAGGACTTTTTGATAATGAAAGCTCTTGTTCATTATTGGAATAAGCGGTCAGGATGGGAACAAAATGGAACTCTTGAAGCATTTGAAAGAATCTTTGGAAGGTTGATTTGGGAATTGTCAAAGATGTGTTGGAAAAGTCAACAAGCGAGGAAGAAGCGAAAGAAGATCGTCTTTGAAGTTTACGATTTTGTTTAATAACAAGTTTTTAGGAAGCCTGACATGACAACATCTTGGCAAATCTGGGCCAGCATTAATGGAATTGAAGATAGCTCAACAAATCATGTTATCAGAAAAGCTGCTGAAGAATATGATAAAAAGACAACTGACAAAGGGAAAGGGAAAGAAGCTGAAATTTAGTTTCTTTTCATATGTTGTACCATGAACTTTGTAACTCAGACTATCATCAATAAAGTATCAGTTTCTCAGTTCTATTTTTTTGTTATCTTTTTGTGTTTTATATTTTTGCATTACTTTTAAAGAGGGTATTGGCATAATAAAAAATAGAAATTATTGGAAATAAAATTTATTTTTAGATGATGATTCCTCACCTTTTTAGTTATTGTTTTATACCTATTGATAAAAGTGTCATAACTTCATTTGTTATAGTGCAAAGCAAAAGATGTCTAGATATAAATGTATAAGCTTTATTAGAGTCGATAATTGTATAGGTAAATCACATTATCACTATAATAGTTTAAGGTCGGAAATGAGAAACCCATGGCGATCAGTGAGACTAAGCGAGCCCGACATGCGAGTTTACAAGCGAAGAACATTCGGTTTGAAAGCCGACTTTAAGAAATAGAGCATACCTACAAAAGCGAAGAAGGTAAGTTTCTTTGAGGACACAAACTCGATTGGCTTATCAAGTTGAAAGTGAGGACAAACTCGATCTGAGGAGGGCGAGGGAGTATATTTGGACTTCTGCGATTCCATTAGAATGAATGCTTAGTAAGTATTTAGGCATGCCTTTTTGTCACAGTCGAAATAAGCGGCGAGTTTTTGATTTTATTCTTGGCGGGTCAACAGCGAGGATTATTCACTTTGAATTACCCGACCACTCCTTGCATAATTGCTTTTCAGTCCCCTCATTTTGAAGGAGTACCTTATAAGCCCTTTGCACTTCCTAAAAAAAGTTCTTGCAACCCCGTAGCTTCGTATATAAAGAGAATTGATTTATGATCTATTCGAAGGCTACTACTCTGAGTATCACGAATCATTTATACTATAGTTTAAATTAGAGTATAGTTTAAATAATAATCCATAGTTTGATTCATCTTGCGAGATATACCCCATCTATTTTTTATCTATTTTATATTTATAGATGGGTTGAATTTAATATTTAATAGACAAGATTGATTCAGATCCAAATAAAGAGAATTCCATACCACTTTCATTTCTTTGTATTTTCTTTCATATTTTATTTATTCATTCCTAGATAGGAATCCAAAGATTCCAACCCCAAAGTAAATAATTGTTACAAATAATGAAGAAACTAGTAGATTCGGATAAAAGCAAGGTAAAATAAGCGAAAGTGAGGACCCAAACTTAGTTATTTGAAGAATGAAGAGCGAGGTTCAAATTCGAGTTTATGAAGACTTAAAGCCGAGGCTGTAAAATTAGAATTCGAGTAAGTTTGTGATGCTCTGAGTGACTTTATAGATCTTGTATGAAGACCTAAGTTACATAAGGACAATGATATCTTGGAAGTAACTTATGTGATATGGTGTACTCGATTAAGTTCATAAGAATCAGGATGAAGAAAAGTACTAAGTTTTGAAGAAGAGTAAATATTCGATTAATGCTCTTAAAAAACTGAAACACTTAGTGTACCAGGCCAGACAAAACCCCAAGGCTTAGTTTCATCTTGAAGACACTCAAGCGAAGAGGAATTTGAGCGTTATAAAGCAAGAAATTTGATTGGTTGAAGAAATGTCGAGAAAGAACAGACATTCAACAAACATTAAGCGGGACTTCAGGCGGATAAAAGAATTCAAATTCAAACAAGATGAGCGTTGGAGAAACCACATAAATAGACCACTTACTTCAAGAAGAAAAGCGAGATTAAGATAAAAATCACTAAGAAATATTCGATTAAGGGGAAAGCTAAAGAACTCTTTTTACATGCTATATTGCTAAATCGGATATCTTCAAACTCTTCAAAGGCATCCAAAGAAATATCATGATCTACACTTGAAGAAAAGCAGAGCTTGTTGAGCAAATCATATACATCGGAAGAAAAAGCTCATATCACAAGTTGAATCATAGTTATTGATTCAAGTCTCAACTTTGATTTTATCAAAGGTTTTAAACGATGAAACACCAAGAAGGTGAGAAGGGCGGTTGAGTGCGATCGGGAAAAAGCTGTGTTTGTGATGAAAGTGGTGAAGAGGCAATGAAACCCTTCAGGGACTAGTGGAGCAAGCTTGGCTTAACAACAATTCTACTGTTAAAGACTAAGGCTCGAAGATTGTGGGGCGAGGGATTAGTGAAGGACAATCGGTGTTTAAATTTTCTTTGTGTCTTATGCTTTGTAAACCTCAAGAACATAGTGAATTTCCTCCATCATCACATGAGAAGAGAGGGTGACATGATTACATGACACGGAATCTCGATAAACTCTGTCTTGTTTATTTATTTACTTTACGCATTTATTTTTGCATCTTAGCTTATATCTCATCGGATCACAAACTTCGGCAAACATAAGAAAGTGAGTCGACACATCATTAATTGCATTTTACTTTACAAGCGATAACTCTAGTTTCTATAAAAGGCTTTAACATATCGGTTGCATGTTAACTTTCGGTTCAAGTATAAAGTCGGTTTGTCTTATACTCAAACTCGATTAAGCTTAACTCCGCACAAGTTTAGATCTGAACCTTGCTTGTTTACAAAGTACTTTCGTTTTTAAGGATCAAGTTTTTGGTGACAAGTTTATTCACCCCTCAAACTTGTGTCATCCTTTTCACGGGACCAACCTAAATCTATCTAAGCTCAAGTCAACTCTTAGATATATGATATCCTGCGAGTGTGATTGAATTAGAAGATTAAGTGCATAATATCTAAGATATGGAAAGTCAAGCAAGCTATTTGCAAGATTTGCTATATTATATTTTGAATACAGTGAGCTGATTAAGGAACTAAATACATGTTATTGTATTCGGTTCTTATGAAGGGCGTGATCTCGATTAATTTTTAGGATTTAATGGACATATTCAATTCAAAGGAATAAACATTATTCGATAAAATTAAATAGTCACTTTGAATCTAACATACTAGATTTGGGTCACTATATAGTTGATATAAGTAGCGAATCTCAACCAAATGTTTGTATGGTGTTATCACTAATATTTTGTGGTTGTTACAGAGCGTAGTCTCTGTGGAAAAAGAAATGTGTAATCAAATATCATTACGATGATATACGAACTATGTGATTATGAATCATTTGGGTATCGTATCTTATCTAAAGATGATTAAAATACCCTTTTATGAAAATGTTATAAAATCTAGAAAATTGCCTAAAGCCTGAACATATTGGATTGTTTGATTGTGACAATTAATGCCACGAATGATATTATTGTTTATTACTCACTTTGACTATTTTAGAAATAGTCGAGCGTTATAGTGAAGTACAAATTTGAAAGAAATGAAAGGTTTGGACTAAAATGCGAATATGAGATTAGTAAACAATTTAGGAATTAATCTTTGATTGGATTAGCGTAATTAATACCGGAAGGGTGTTTGAAGTTGTGCGAAAGGGAATCAAATTCTCCCTTGAAGGATACCGTTTTGGGATCATAATTAGATTGTGTTTCTAAAATGGAAATAGCACTTTCTACGATAAAGATCACGAAGTAAGCCATGCAAAGTATCACTTACATTTTAGGGGTGGTGCCTTTATACAATACATATACTTAACGAGTTCCGAAGAATAAAGGTTAGATAAATTCCATATCACATATGGAAGATAATGGCATCAAATCCATCTTAACCCGATGATTTAAGGTTGTTGTGCTTCTAGCAAACATGCGATGTCTGAAAGGCTTGGAGCCTAGTATGACACGTGCAACTTTGTGGGATATCTTAGCAAAGCAGCTAAATATTATATGTTTACCCATGGAGCAAAAGTGTTTGTCTCTAAACATCTTTGTCTTACAAAAGTGTTTCTTCCAAGAATCTGATGGGTGTAAATTTAAATCTCAATAGTAGTTTGAGAACCACAAGGAGATATTCAACCATCGGAACAGTGGGCGCCTCATAGCGATGAGGTGTATGACATTACTCGGTGCACACAAGTATTCTATGAGTCTCTGAGATGACCACATGCTTGAAAGGGCTGATGGTATGTTCATCTTGAAGAATGAAGATCTCGTGACCTATCTTGAGGAATGCTTGAAAGGCAAGATTAGGAGATATGGCTTGGAGCCATAATGTGCAAGTAGATTCCATGTGTGACAACGGTTTATGAGCACAGTATGTCTTATCCGAAGGAATGTCTACGAAAGGTGTAGTATGTCTTTATGAAGGCGACATAGATGGTAATACAATTACACATTGAAGTGAGTTGATGGTGAGAGGCTACGAGGTGTAAACCATCTAATTACCTTTATGCTCACGGCTATGCTTAAGTCTATTGAGATAGTGCTTGTTGTAGCAATGTTTCATGGCTATATAATAGTGTTGAAAGCGTTGGGCCAATGGCTTGATGTTCATAGACAATAACGTGATATGTAAACTTATGAGATCCATTTATGGACTCAAACAAGTTCCTCTAGATAAGTTCCTTGCATTGATAAATCAAAGGAGTTTGATTTCATCAAGAGGAAAGATATGCCTTATGTGCATAAGGGTTAGTGGGAGTGTTGCGGGTTTTTGAGCAAGGTATCGGATATCTTTCTTGGAATCGAAGCACCTCGTATCACGATCAATTAATGTTTAGTAGTTCAAGGTCTTTCTGAAAGATCTATGAATGGCGATTCTTATTTTGGAAATAAGAATCTATAATGATAGATATAGATCTTGCTTGGTTATCAAAGTCCACCCATAGATGAGATGCTAAAGGAGTTTAGCATAGAGCATGATGAGAGACAACGCTGGCGGTGTTAGGGAGTCTATCATGACGGACGTCGATCCTAAGGATAAGGTGAAAGATGGTACTTATGGAAGGTTTCATTTGTACGCAATAAGGTCCATCATAAGTGTTGTGATTCGAACTTGATTTTCATCTGCGTGAGGAGTCATGAGCAAGTATGAAAGTGATTACGGTATATGTCGACAATATCCTTAAAGGTGTTAAGGATGGGCTCTTGTTTCTTGAAACTTGGAGTCGAATAAGCGTAGATGTACAAATGTAAGCACTTATGTTATTATATATTGTTTATCTTCATGTTATTTGTTGTACATATATAGTAACGTCCTAGTATCAAGCGTGATAGAGAAACCATGATAGTGATTATGGTTGATGAGATCTCTAATCACTATAACAAGTTTGGTACTTAAATGTCTCTAGCCTTATGTACAATCAAATGGGACATTGATAGTATAACAGACTACTAGCACATATTGGATGTCTTCTATCTTATAGAAGGTAGGGATAGACCTCGTTTATCGAAGTGTAGATACACTTTATTTGTGCGTGAAGCGTGTATTAGAGAATGCATCGTTAGGTGACCCACTTACATTAAGTGTCACACTATGTGGCGGTTGTGTAATTATCCTTTAAGACCGGAGTCTTTATGGCATCATGGTGTGGATTGTCATTCTTTGACACTATTGAGGTTTCCCCTAGCCACGGGGCGATCATGCGGTAGTGATTGGGTATGATATTGAAGCATCACGGAGTATACATGATTGGTGCGTCCGGGAATCCACGTATCCTATGATTGGGATCGAATATCGAAATGGCCTTCTTATAAGGAATGTCTAGCTCTCGAGAATATTTGCAAAGTGGGAGTAAATGTGTTTATCGAGAGCGATATCCAGTTATTAGATCGATCGTTAATGTATTGACACTCGAGATACGATCGTTATGGTTATTATTCTGGCCCGATAGGATTGTAAGTTACCGATGGCGCTTCACGTGAAAGGTAGTAGTCATTTCTTTTGACTCTTCCGATGATTGAAGTCCGCGATGTGTTGCTAGAGCGCTATCCGTGATCGTTAGGCATGAAGGGCATTTTAGTAAATTGCACTTTGTGTCTCACGGACAACATATTCGGGAAGCCTATCGGGTCACACACATATGAACATCAGTCGGATTAAAATGCGGTTATAGTTGATAACCAAATAAGGAAAGTTTATCTACAGACTATAAAGGTTATAGTGGTAAATTAATATGGTGGTATTTATTTATTATGAATAAATAAAATGCAAGATATTAATTATATACAAATTATATTAATTAAAGAATATTCGGAAGTCAATTTATTGACTAATGGGGCGCCACCTATAAGTGTATAAGATACACTTGGATTGTACACTTTAATTAATAAGATTACCATAATATTAATATTGGGTATTAATTGATTTTGGAAAAATATATTTATGGTAATAAGATAATTATATTCAATATAAGATATTGGCAAAAATAAAGAGATAAATCAATGCGGAAGATTTTCCTTATTTTATTGGGAAAATGTTTTCTTCTCTACACACATATAGGGGCCACCTCAGCTATAAATAAGAGGTGAGTGTCAAGCTCTTTTGTACATCACAATTGCAAGAGCTCATAGTTCTTGTGTAAAATAGAGAGCATCTATAGTGAGTTTGTGAGAGAGGAAAAGGCGGTCTAGCAACCAGGAGTTTTCCAATAGCAATCAAGGAGGATTCCGAGGAGTTAGTGTGGATTAGCGATAGAGGCGGACGGCGTGGATGGATTGTGCCTTTGTACTACTCTCCGTTGATCTTATAGATCATCTAAGGTATAACCGTCAAATTATAACGTGTTTATTGCATTAAATGAAGAAACGATCTTGAAAAGGAAATCAAATTTTAAATTCATTTGCGTTAAACTAATGATTTCCTAACGAGATAGTGGGAGCTACTGATCGAGTTTGCGGTCACTTTGATTAAGTGATACGGTGGTGGAAATGTTCTCGATGAGATATCATTTGTAAATTCTACAAGGCCAGTAAAGCACGTAGGGCCTATAAGCCATGACGGGAGGCGGTACATAGATCTAGAGGTTCATCTTGAACCTTTTGCGGTTCTTCCACATTTTATATATAGATGATATAGTAGTGGATTCATTGCATGAAGGAAGGACCAGGGGTCTCGTCGAGAGATTCATGTGTGTATAGAGGCGGTTCCTTTTGAATTGGTCATTTGGAGCATGATATAAGGATAGTCACGAGTCCCCGCGGATAGTGATCCGTCAATGCTTAGGGTTGATTCTGAGTATTGCATGATACTCTTGTGTTTTGACTTGATCTTGTGTGTATGAGTGATTGGCTTTAAGCCAAGTGGGATATTGTTGAAATAGTATCCTAACTTGATCGGGTTGGACCGGATCCGACCGGGTGGATCATTCTACTATTTCTTCATGTTTGTACATATATTAAATGGCTTTACTGTTATTATATATTTATTCGTTTAGCGGACCAATTATGATATTGTATATATGATAACGTCCACTAGTGTCAAACCGTGAAAGAGAAATCATAATGTTGATTATGGTTGATGAGATCTCGACTCACTTTAAAGGTTTGATACTTAAATGTCTCTAGTCGTATGTACTATCAAACAGGACATTGATAGTACGATTAGACTAGCAGGTATTGGATGTCTTCTATCTTATTGAAGGTAGGGATAGATCTCATCTTTCAAAGTGTAGGGACACTTGGGTGTACATGGATGTGTATTAGTGAATCGTCGTTATATTGACCCACTTACTTTATTAAGTGTAGCCGCCTTTATGTGGCGGTTGTGTATTTATCCACGAGACCGGAGTTTTCATGGCATCACCGTGTGGATTGTCATACTTTGTCACTATTGAGGTTCCCACAGCCATGGGGCGATCATGCGGTAGTGATTGGGTGTGATCTTGAAGCATGCATATGATTCATGTTTCGTCGAGAAATCGCGTATCTATGAACATGAGTAAATATCGAAATGGCCTTCTCGCCAGGAATGTCTTATTCTCGAAAGTCTTTGCAAGAGGAGTAATATGTTACTTGAGAGAGTAGGATATCAGTTATGAGATCTGATGCGTTGATGTTTGACACTTTCGGCGTCGTCCGTATGGATATTGTAACCAAACTTCATGAAATGTAGTAGTTATTGCATTTGACTCTTTGATGATTGAGAGGCGTGGAGGTATTGCTAGGCGCTATCCATGATGGTTAGGTATGAAGGGCATTCTCGTAATTGCACTTTACGCCTCGGACCAACATATTTGGAAGCCTATCGGGTCACACACATAAGAACATCTAGTTGGATTAAAATCTTTGTTGTAGTGATAACCAAATAAGGAAAGTTTTATCTAGACTATAAAGTGTTATAGTGATAAATTAATATGGTGGTATTTATTTATTATGAATAAATTAAATACAAGATTTTAATTATGTTGATTAATTAACTATACATATAATGTATATGTAAGTGTCTAAATATATATGTATATATGATATACATTATTTTGAAATTAATTAAACATAGTATTATATTAATTAATTAAGAATATTACGAAAGCCAATAAAAGGCTATATGGGGTAGCGATTATAAGTGTATAAGATACACTTGGATTGTGCAATTAATTAATAGCATTATCATATATTAATATTAGATATTAATGAAGTGCAGATTTGCGCAAATGTGCAAATTGATTTATAGTAATATGATAAAGATAATCAATATTAGATATTGACAATATCTTGGATTTATTTAATATAAGATATTAAATTAAATGAGATAAATCTAGAATATCTATTTTCCTTATTTTACTAGAAAAATGGTTTTGATAAAACAGAAATAAGGAGAATCTGATTTAATATAGCTTTAGGCGTTGTGCCGACTATTATGATCGAGAAAAGGAGATTTTTACCATGAACAAAGTTACAAGGATTTTCACACTTGAAAGACACCGCTACATTGATTACAACATTGGTATTTATAAACACAATTCCACTAAACCACCAACAGCCAAAGGATAGGCGCCGGAAATGCCATAAATGCCCCGGATGTGGGGCGACATCGGTGACACCACCGGATGAAACTCAACAACGGTGACTTTCGGACTTGTAACCAACTAGACCGGATTCTAGAACTTCGGATGTATTCATCAACCTCAATAGACCTCGGCCAGACTCTTGACTCGAAAGAACTCGGCATACTTCACGGCCGACTTTCACATATTGCATACACTTACTCGGATGGCCATCACTCGGTGACAAAATATTAGTTCCACTAGATTAGTTCAAGTCACCTTTCTTGAAAATATCCATATTGTCTTGAACTCTCGTTCACGATCAACAGTTGCATAAACATATGTACTTGTACCGGATGCATTAAGTCAATTCTAGTATGTACTTGTACCAGAATTCTCCACAGAATCCACTCAGCTGACCTGCCCTCAGCCGAGTTTCTAGATTTCCAGATTTAAGCTTTGAATATTTAGCAAGTCCAGACACAACTGAAACTTTCTCTACTGAAGTGGTTTAGTAAACATATCAGCAGGATTCTCCTTGGTGTTGATCTTCTTTATTACAACCCTCTTCTCATTTCTCGAAAATGATACCTCACATCTATATGCTTGGTTATCTCATGATGAACTGATCCTTATCAAACATATTATACACTAAAGCCAATGCCAAATTTTGGTGCTTGAGTATCGACCACGGACATAAAGTGATTCTTGGCGTAGAAAATTGGCTTACATGCGTTGCCTGTTCCTTGCGAGGGCGGCGCTTATAGCCTCACCACACACCTGCCAAGTAGACAAACAAAGTATCTCCTGCTGCGGTGAAGTTAATGTGGGCGGCTCGGCTAAGTAGGCTTTCAACTCTTGAAGGCTAGGCGGCATTCTTAAATCTACTTGAATGGGTTAGCTTGTTTGGGATCTTAAAGAATGGGAGGGCTGTGAGCGATCTAGACAAAAATCGTCCGAGCACTGACCATTCTTCCAATTAATCTTTGGACCTCTTTGATACTTCGTAGTTGGCATAGCTCTTAGTGCTTTTATTTTGTCGGGTTGGCTCGATGCCTTCTGTGATATCATATGCCTAAAAATTTCCCGGTCCGCACTTGAGCGTGCACTTTTTGGGATTAAGCTTCATCTGTGAGGTTACGAGTACTTGAAGACTTCCACTTACGTCAATTAAGTATTGCTTGAGGACTTGCTTTTGATCGATGGGTCATCCACGTATACCTCCATGCACTCACTATCGATCCTTGAATATTTTGTTGGCGGCCTTTTGGTAAGTCGCTCCGGCATTTTGAGGCCAAGCGGCATAATCTTGTAGTAGTACATGCGAACTCGGTGATGAGCAGCGGTTTCTGGGCGTCTCGGGGTCCATGACAATCGATGGTATCCTCTGTAGCGTCCGAAGCCAAAAAAACCCAAAGCCTATAGTCGAATCCACCATTCGATCTATGTTGGAGTAAGGATAACCGTCCTTGGGAAAGCTTGGTTGAGGTCGGTAAAGTCTACACACATCCTCAGCGCCGTCGAGTTTCTTTACTAAAGCGGGGTTAGCCCGGCCAGGTTTGGGTAACTCACTTTACGAATAATGTTGGCTTGGAGTAGCTTAGTTACTTCCTTCTTAGGCGTCCACTCGTTCTTGGGTGAAATGCCTCTTTTACGGCGAATAGGCTTTATTTCGGGTTGACGTTTAGGCGATGCATAGATAGGGCCGGAGACAAGCCAGGCATCTCTTCTGTAGTCCAGGCGAACACATCCTTAAATTCCTTTAACAAGGCTATTAAATGTTCTTTATGTAGGTCGGGATCCGTAATCCCACTCTGACGAGTGCGGTCATCTCGATCTTCCCACGAGAAAATTTCTTACCTTTGTCGTCGAGAGGACCGGGTTTCCTCTCCTTCGGGTAGTAACTCTTCAATAGGGATCGTTTGAGGCGATGTCTTCATTCGTTTGGATGAATAAGCTTGCTCCTCACTTTGATCCATCTTGGCCCACGATCTCACGAGGCCCTATTGGCCAGAATCTTAGGTACATTTTGTTGTCTGGTGACACATTGCCCGAAAAATGTGAGTCATCCTAGAATTATATTGTAAGGGGCGGAGCCTTAACCACCATGTATTCAAGCTGGAATATTTAGACTTAAATGAGGTCGGCCGAAGGTGGTGGGGAGGGCGATTGTGCATACGGATACAACATTTTCTCGGCAAAAGCCGAACAAAGGGGTAGTTGTTGGGGCTAACTTAAAGTTATCTAAGTGCATCAAATGTAAAGTAGAATGGTACAAGATACTAGCCGCACTTCCTATGTCTATGCAAATCGCCTTACAGATTTCGATCCACATGGCTTGATCGCCAAGACCACGTTGCTAATTACCAAAGGATAGGATCTCGATTGCTATAAGTCAACTCCTCAAGAAATCTTTTCCTTTTAGGTTATTGTGGTCCCGAGAATGTCGATCATCTTCTTGTGGTAGGACACAGCCACCATACTCACGGAGATAGTGTTCACGCTCTTCATCATTACTCAAATTCCACAAGCAGTTATCCATGAAAGCGACTCTCCTTCTAGCGCAAATTGACATTCCAAATATTGTCAAGGTAAACTTTTAGGGTTCTTGTCATGGTGATAATCCAGCGGAACTCCTAAATTTGAGAACAAAGAAATGAGAGGGTGGTTGTGTGATGTTTTTATTTGCCACTTGGCGGTGATCAAGGCGCCTCGTATCAATATTGGGATTGGAATCAAGTCTCCGTAGTTCCTTAAGGTTGTTTATACCGAGGGCTTGTGCCTAGGGTTAGAGTGTGGTGTATGCGCCATGGACACTTATTAACTTGTTCCTATAGAAAGGATTATGTTTTACTAATCTCCTTGATTTTAGGAGATAATTATGGTATTCAAATATTTGAATTAAGTGATAAGGATTGGAGTATTTATGACTCATGATTCCTTCTATAGCAGCAACACTACTCACGTGGGACATACAATTAGAGGCGACTACGGCCGATAAGGCGGCCCAAACTAAACCGGCCGACCCGTGAAGGTGGGGAAAGGCCGAGCCGACATCGGCTTCGTTGGAGTGCGAAAGGACTTACCCGACCAACAAGGTTGGGCGGTAAAGGCACAAGTGTTGGCTGACTTGCGATGGTAAAGACATTACTCGAGCGCTAGGCCACTCAAGGTCCTAAGTAATAATCGGTCGAGAGAAGGGATCAATAACCGAGCTATTCTAATCCGGCCTTTGGACATCCGACCCTCTGGATGGGTTTCCTCCTCAACACTTAATCTTTGAGTTGTTATAGAGGTGCCACGTAGGTAAATTCGATTCTTGGCATCGTCGGTCCCAATAGGCTGGTGTGTTAACGATCCGGCTAAGAAATATTCACGACAAAAGCTCTCGGATAGATTTACGCAGAAAAGACAATGCGAAAAGAAAAACACAAGCGTTACATCATGTAAAGTGCGGAAAAATCATGCATAAGAAAGCTGCTAGGAGTAGTAGTAGCACCGATTGAGACACTCGGTCTTTGCCTTTGCGGAAGTTTATGCAATTTACGATATGAGACATAACTAATTAACCTACAAAAGGTTGAAGATTTACCTTATCGGAGAGGAAGAGATAATCGACCAAAGGAGAAGCCTTGATCTTCGGATTGTATCTCAAGCGGCAGTGGTGGGCGTCGATCCTCATTGTAGAACCTCCATGAATATGCACAAGAAAAACCTAGGTTTTCTCCTCTTAATGACTAAGGCAAGAAACTAATTTTCTTCCTTTTTACTTGATGTTGGTGCAATTGTGTTTTTTTGTGTGCTAGGAGGAACCCTCTTTATATAGGAAAATAACTAGTCAAGAGAGTTATCCTTTTCACACCACAAAAACCTATTCCCAAAAGGAAAAGATATTTTTGCTACAAAAATAAGAGATAATTCCCAAAAAATCAATCTCTTAATTTTCCATTAATTATCAACAAATAGATAATTAATTAATTACACATATGACATAATCTAGAAAAATTTCTTCTCTGAATTATCCATATGTGTGGCACCATTTTAGTCACTATTTTTAATAGAAAATGTTTTCTATTTTACATATTATTACCAAATAAATAGTATTGCCTATTCATTAAATATACCAACTATTTTATTGAGGTAGGCCAAGCATCGATGCCAAAACTATGTTATAGCCTATATCGAGCATGGAATACTCATTTCTCTGGTAATATCAGAGATTCCTCGGATATTTAGATAAACTAATCGGCGTTTCTAGTAGTCATTAGACAAAATGTCTATTACTCAAAAGCTCCCCGCTAGCTTGTCATCCTTAAGACCCAGAAGGTCAATATGAACAAGCTATGATACTTCTTTAGCTCTATTAACCTTTTCTTAATTGAAAGGTAACTTAGTCAATTTTCCTTTGAGATAGTGTTCTTAAGTGGGAGATAGGAATCACCCACTTATCGAGTCTTGAGATCTTATCTACAGGATATATGCACTAATTAATATATCTTTGAAGAATCGTTTATCTAAATCGTAAACCATTTGTCTTAATAGTTTATGATGTATTTACATATCGTTTTCGACATTACTTAGTGGATCGACTTTATCAGGACAAAGTCGAGTCTCGAGAATCGTATACAAATGTCATGTTCACTTTCTTTAAGGCAACAATATGATCGATGTGAAAGTGAATCAATTTGTTCCAGCGAATCGAAAACATAAATTATATTTCTTTGATATTCAAGTTAAAATCCGAAACTTATTTCCTTATATCACTCACACTATATTAGGCAGAAATAAGCGCCCGTTGTCTACTCTTCATCATGAATGCCCGGCTATCTTGTTCTTACAAAGAACTTTAACTTACGAGTCATATTACTCGGTTAAGAAAGTCTCTGAGGATTCATAGGTTAGTGATCGAAATCACTTTCCTTATCTAAACTTTCTTTTATTAATATTCGGTTTAGCCTTTAACTTATTTAGTTTAGATGACTTACACTTGTAGACATTTACCTTCCCATTCTTGGCTTTCTTGAAAGAAATGGCCGTGAACTAGCGATTCATTTGAGTAGACACTACTAAGTGAACCGTGGGATGTCTAGTGAGATTGATAACAAATCATTCTCATCTTCGTTGAACTAATTTTGTTTTGCCTCCCGTTTAACACAGTGGCAGCGGTGACATAAATGTCACTTAAGTTTGTAGGCTCGAGAGGAACATCCTCTTCCAAAAGAATTAATTTGAATTCGATTATTGAGTTCAACGTTCTTGTTACTTTTCCACTTTTACGAAGTAATTGCGATCAATATATCATGTTTAACGGTTTAGATACCATGAGATAACATGCGATTATAGAAAATAAATCATGGCGAAATATAAATCAAATCATACACTACAACATATAATGATTTTAGGAATAATAAGCGTGATGTCATGCATGCGGTTTATCCTACCATTCAAAGGATTTAATCTCACACATCATTGCCGCGTGGTAGGTCAAAGAGGTGGCGATTAAGTGAGGCGATCTCTCAACTATTAAACCATTGAGAATCAAACATCTCCGTTTAGTTGTCGGTTACCTTCCTTTTTGAGACAAGATATTTCCAAAAATACCGCTTGTGAGTGTGACCTCTTGTTTGATTTTTAAATGCCTACAGTATGCCGCCGTAGGGTAGGTCGGTGACCAGCGAGTACTCAAAATCCTATCCTTTGGAAACCAAGCCTTGAATTTTGATAGCGGTGCCATTCGTGGGGCGAAATCAAAGCGACACAGCGTCACCATTCTCTCACATGCTTGTGTCAATAGTAGAGGCCGTGGGGTGGTTTGTCACCTTCCCGCTCCTACTCGTTATTTTGAAAAATAGGTAGTTTTATTAGGATTTTTCAGAATTTATTAATAATCAAAAAACAATAGATCATGAATATTTAATTTAATCCTCCCACTAGTTTATCGGTTCCAAATACCGTCTAACTAGTGTCCACTATATTCACGATTTTCCAATTTTATGGATTAAAATTCCTTTAATGTAGACACTACACAATTAAAATTTACCAAGAATTTTATAATCCTAATCTATTAGGACTTTATGAATATTCTAATAATTCAAAAAAATAAGTCATAAAATTAAAGCTCCCCTTTAGTTTATCGGTTCCAAATACCGTCTAACTAGTGACACCATATTCATGATTTTCCAATTTTTGAATACTAAGAAATTTCTTGTGTAGACACTACACAACTAAAATTCACCAAAGAATTAAAAAAGTCTAATTTTGTCATGATAAAAATTTGGGATCTTAGAAATTTTCAATAATAAAAAACAATAAATTATGAAAAGCAATCACCAAATTATCGGTTCCAAATACCGTCTGGTTGGTGTCAATCTTTCACGATTTTCCAATTTTCTCGATCATTAAAATCCTTTTACGTAGACACTACATAAATAAAATTCACAAAAATTTTATTATCCTAAAATGCAGGATTGTTGAATTTTTTGAATAAGTCGAAAAACAATAAATCAAGAAAACAACCACCAACTTATCGGTTTTAAACCACACAGGTGACTTTAACCGAGTTCACGAATGGTGTCGGGATCGGCTAAGCCGACCGTCCTCTTCGTTGGTTCATGTCACATTCTTTGGATGAATCGGGCTAAGGTTGCCCCATTTGAGCCTCGGCTTGCCGGATAAGCTTGACCTTGCGGACCCCGATGCTAACGTCGCGCGGGCGGACAAGTCGAGTCGAGCGAAGCCACATTGACCACCGAACCGGTTTTGAACCTTTTGCTCGGTTGGTGTCCAACTTTTCCGGATTTTCAATTTTGATTACCAAAATTCAAAATTATGTAGACACTACATAACTTAAACCCCGTAAGATTTATTTTCCCAAATTAAGTTTATCATGTGAATTTTATATCGATAAAATTCCGTTCGTTTAATTAATTACCTAAATTAATTACGTCTCATACATGCTTAATTAATATCACGATTAATTATATACTTGTATGCATATGCTAGGAGTGGAATTCATGAATATGATGCATGTCATGACATGGTTTATTTCACATAAATTATCAAATGTGAAAATAAATGCGTAAAGTAAACCATTTGAGATGGTTATTTGGTACAAAAGTATTTAACTATTTAAACTAGGAAAAAAATGGAAAATGATAAAGCCGCCGCTTCTTTTTCTCTCGTACCATTGATGCAAGATTGATAACTTTTCCTCCTTTTTGTACTTCAGCGTTTCCTTTTTTTTTTTTTTTTTGCTCCTGGATTCCTTCTTGCAGCCATACTTTGCTTTTCCACTTGGAATTCTTGGCAGTGGATCCGACTTTAACAAAAGAAAAAAAAAAAACTATTACTATGAAATTTAAATTGAAAAAATAAATTACATAAATTGCAAAATAAATTACATGTATCTATACTAAGTATAATACTAATTATACGAGCTTACAATAGATCTAACGGTAAACAAGTACCAACCCCAATCCATCTGCGCCAACCACAACATTCACTCATTCATCAAAATAAAAGATGCAACCTCATATGCAATTCCACTCCTAAATTAATTAATTATGCTCGATATCGTAAAGATTTAACACAGCTCTGCTACCACATGCTAGGAGTAGTAGCACCGATCGAGACACTCGATCTTTGCGATGAAAGTTTATCGATTCTGATATGAGACATAACTAATTAACCTATGATGAAAGGTTGAAGATTTACCTTATCGGAGAGGAAGAGATAATCAACCAAAGGGAGCCGTGATCTTCGGATTGTATCTCCCAAGCGGCATTGGTGGGCGTCGATCGCTGCCCGTAGAACCTCCTCGAATATGCACAAGAAAAACCCAAGTTTTTCTCCTCTTAATATTAAGGCAAAAACTAATTTTCTTCCTTTTTATTTGATGTTAGGCGCAATTGTGTTTTTCTTTTGTCTTTAGAAGGAACTCTCTTTATATAGGAAAATAATTAGTCAAGAGAGTTATCATTTTCACACAACAAAAACCTATTCTAAAAGGAAAAGATATTTTTGCTACAAAAATAAGAGATAATTCTAAAAAATCAATCTCTTTATTTTCCATTAATTATCAACAAATAGATAATTAATTAATTACACATGTGACATAATCTAGAAAAATTTCTTCTCTAAATTATCCATATGTGTGGTGCCATTTTAGTCACTATTTTTAATAGAAAATGTCTTTTCTATTTTACATATTATTTACCAAATAAATAATATTACATATTCATTAAATAGACCAACTATTTAATTTATTCTCGAGTTCCATAAAGCGAGAAAACACTCGCGTGTTTGGAGCCAACACGAGGGACTATAACCATTAGCTACAATAAATAAAATAAAATATTCATCAAGCGAATATTTACCTTAATTCATTAATTCGAATTCATACCATAAATCAGAAATTGAACTCTATCGATTATAGATATAACTTATTCTCAAAGCGTCAATTAAGTCGATAAGTGTCCATTGACATAACCATTTCATATAAACTAACCCTCATTAGACTATCCGTAATGAAGTAGGATTATTTCCGTAAACCTTCTTGAATACATCTTATCCGTATTACCATTAACTTGCTTTAGTAATCAATTAGTTCATAACCAATGCAGAACTACCGGGATAGATCTAGGATCAACAAATAAGGGTTGTCTTTCTACTTCCACTTGAGGAAGGAATGGATTCCATATCATGAGACACACACTTCTCACTCATTCGAGAATAGTGCCAGCGTGAAAGTGATTCGGACGCGCCTCTTGCGATCATTATGAACACATCAAACCTATCAAAAGCGATAGGAGTATGCAATCACTTGAGTTAAGGTTAATCCATATATGATCATCTTGTGATTTAATAAGATTTCTCAATCACGGAATTACATGAGAAACTTCGGATTATATCGGTCGAGTCTATATGACTCTCATCATATATAAATGCCCCTTAGACAACCAATGTCGGCCCGGTCCGGATAGGGCGGTCACACCATAAAGTGTTCATCAATGCCCCACTTAACAACCAATATCGACTATGAGCTTCATCCGATGAATCATCTAATAGGGCTCATAAATCTACTAGAAGACATGTTTTTAGGAAAATTACCTTGAAGTTAAGATGAGGCTTACTTGTTACAGAGATATAGAAGCAGTTCATTTCACGTAGAGGAATAGGGCACAAAATTCTCTCAAGAAAATGGCTCTGCAAACTTTGAAGGCGGTGAAGAGACAAACAAAGAGGTTCGATTCTTTTTTATAACCAACTCAAGTATTTGAGGCGGAAGATCTTCACCGTTAATCAATCAACAAAATCCGTAGGATTTACCAAAATATTGGCAAGGTGACTCGAGAAAATTATCGGGCGTGACCGTCACCTCACGACGAAGCTGGTTAGACTTGACCTCACATATCATGCAATGTCAATTCGGTCTGCAGACCCAACCTAAAATGATCATCTCAACTCATGTATAAAGGCTTTTGGCATGGGTATGACCGAAAAGTCATACATGTGGCACTCGTTGAGTCTCAATCGGTCATAATTTGTAGATAGGCCAACTCTATCCCAACCTAGAATCGGGCCTCACAATTGGATGTTTCATCTACAGGGCACCGCCAACCACATTTGGTACAGCTCTTGAAGAGCTCGAATCACCCTCGGAGTCGGATCATTAAACTCGATTCGGTATAACACACATTCATTTCGGATAGCGGCATAATACCAAATATGTATGATCGTATATATCCGACACGATGATCACGTTCATCGAGGGTGGCTCTCATGAACATGACAAGTCACATTCGACCTCTGAGGCGATTACAACACATTAATGGGAAGATATCACGATTGATTCCCTATTAATCGTCTCAATCCATGATTGTTAGATACCCGATTTTAGCCTAATTGAAAGTGGTGAATACAATACAACTAACTATCATTTTGAATTTCAATTGTAGACCAAAAGCAAGCTAAAGGTGGAATACCGGAAGAGAAATTGCCCATGATTGGCATCAATGGCCCAACCATAAGTTTAGAGGAAAAGCGGGCGGATGCCTCGATGACCGGGCTAGGGTAGTTCGGCTATTGATTAGATCAGCCAATACTTAGGACTTGAACAAGCGACACGCCGGAGTCGGCCAACACTAGTACTCCAACCTACACATGTCCGATCTTACCGATCGGATTAAGTCTCTTCCAGGCCTATCATTCCATGAACTGAGCTAATCTTATACGGCCACTTCCCCGGCCTTCATAGGTCGACCAGTTCAACTTCGGGCCGTCTAAATCGGCCAAGGTCAATCTAAAATAATATTTCTATGTGAATTATTAAATAGATAACTACGGAAGAATCCTAAATTATAAAGGCTCAATCTACATCACTTAAATACAAATATTGAATACCATAATTATCTCCTAAAATCAAGGAGATTAACGAGACATAATCCTTTTCCTTAGGGAACCATGTCCAGTGTCCATCGAGAGACCGCCCCTGCAGCTTCAATTCTAGGGCACTGCCCCTACATATAAACATTCCACAGGAACTACAAGGCCGATTCCAATCGATGTGTTGGATCGTGGCGACTTGATCAGCATTAAGTGCAGGTCAAATCATCCCCAAAACACCTCATCTGTTTTACAATTTTCCGGGTCAAAGAAGCATCGTTAGGTTATCGATAAGAGAAAGAACCACAGAAGTTTACCTTGGCGATTTTTGGATCATCAATTGGTGCTAGAAGAGGGCCTCTGAATTGATAATCTCGGAAAGGCTCTAGGATCAACCATGGTGACTACCGACAACAAGTTGCTAAGCGGGAGCAGTGCCAACCATGCCAGCTGAATCGGATGCCAACAACATGAACCGCGGCGAGGAACAAATCTCTCTCGACCACAACCCAGCGGGAAATGGTAAATCAACTCACGGCCTTGGATGATACAACAAAAGAAAGCTGTTCTCAATGCCGTCTTGGCATAAGAAGGGCGAGGATGATGAAGGCGAGAGAGTATAGAAGAAAGAAAACCCTTTTGCGAAAATGCCAAGATCAGAATCAGCGAGAATGGAGGTTCATGCGGGGAAAATTCCGGGATCGAGGCAGGATGAGGAAGATGATCCTAATGATGGATCATGGAAGCAGCGCCCCGCCACCAAGGCGTAGGGAAACAAAAAATATGATCGGTCCTCCTCGTCGAATGATAGAAAGCGGTGGTTGTACCACGTGCAATGAATACAGACTCACGCCATGTTGGATGCCATAGTCGAGAAGGAGATCTGCGCTCTTGGCTCTTAAATCCCTTTTTACGAACATATTGACAACTACCCCGACCAATGAAGTTCAAGATCCCAAAGCTAGAACTCTATGATGGAACCAGGACCTTGAACCATTTGTTCTAGTACACAACACACATGAATCTTAGTTGTGCTACTGGAGATGAAGTGCAAAGGCATTCCAGCGTTGCTCATGGCCAAGCCCGTGAATGGTTCAGAAAATACACTTGAGAACCATCTACAACTTTGATAAATTGGGAAAGATGTTCCTCATTGCTTTTGTCATAGCAAAACCGTGTGAGAAGAAGCAGCTACCCACTGTTCTCTCTCAAGCGAGAAGAAGGATGAAACCGCCTGCTGCGATATCTCAGCGTTTGGTGAGGAATCGCTCCAGAAATGCGGGATCTTGATGACCATGTTCGGATCGCGTCCTTTATGGCGGAATTGCGTGAAGGTAGTTTTATGCTAAACTAAGCGGCAAACTCCACTGCATCTATGGAGGAGTGTATGGAGATGGCATTTAAACATTGTCAAGGAGAAGAGGCCAACCCGGTGAGCGAAAGCCCGGAAAAGTCGAGTCGGGAAGATAAGGTTGATGATACTTCCGACAAAAGAAGGAGTCAGCGGAGATCGGATCATCGGATCATCGAGCGAGGCGACCGGAAGGAAGAGTGCCTGCCGGCCATGAGATTTCCACGCATTAAAGGCCCCGTGAACAAGTGCTCGCCATCATGGAAAGAAAGAGGATATCAAAGACCCCTACACATTTGTGAATACCCCCAGACGGAAGGGATCGAAACAAGTTTTGCGTATCATCAAGACAGGCACGACTGGACCCTTTGTAGATATTTCCAAAAACATGGATCGGCGGCCGATTGCGAAGGAAGTTGGATGAATTTGTGGAGCGACCCCGTATGGCGGCGTCGAGGACCACAGGATTATCGGCGAGAGGAGCTATAACCGAGGCTGTAGTCGCCGAGAGAGCAATTGAAGAAGAGATCGGTCTCAGGATAAGGACCGATTAGATGGACAACCGGTGATCAACACCATCAACACTATTATGGGTGGCCTGGCGGTGCATTTGGAAGCGAGGAAACAGGTGCCCGAGTAGGGACGTCTGAGATGAATCGAGGAAGGTCATATTCCTTTTGAGGGAAGTGAATTCACGGATCTAGGACCCACTCCCTTGGTCACGAACAATGAAGGTATGGTCATCAAGGTTGAGGTAAACAAGAATCTGGTGAAGAGAGTTTGTGTCGACCGCAGGCGGCGCCGTCAGCGTCTTATACTTCTACGGCTTTTGGGCTATGAATCTCAAGGAGTCGAGTTGATTCCTATTTCTACACCTTGCTCGGATTTGATGGCCCTCCAATTCATCCCCTAGGTATGGTTATTTCAGCGACAGCGTTAGGGAAGGAACCCGGCGAGGAAAGAACTCTCATGGTCAATTATGTTGTGGTCAAGTCCTCGGCGACATACAATATCATCCTTGGAAGACCGGCGTGTCGATCTGCGAGGCCATAATCTCTTCGGTGCACATCGGTTTAAAGTTTCCAAGCGCCCGTGGATCGGTAAAAATCAAAGAAGATCGGAAGTCACCCGAAGTTGCTATCGGCCACTATCAGGGACAATGGAATCGATACGGCCTGATCGATTGACAAGTTTTATCAAATACTACTTTATTTTTGAACTATCTTTTGTTTACGCACTTGGCTCTTTTATATCTGTTTTCATTATCTCTCTTGAATCTTTTGTTTATACTTTGATCTAGTTATTTTTTTATCTCGGCTTTGGACATTTCTATCTTCGTTGAATAAATGATTGCTTTGTGTCAACATACTTGCTTTATTTCAATCGCTAGCTTTTGTCTTACTTTATAAGTCTGTCCGACGATACACCTCGTTCTTAAAATTTCATTTGAGATGTCGATTCGATCACGGCCACGCTGCGCGTGCATTTATCACGAGAAGTCGACCTGCTTTGGCCTTGCTCCTTCTTAAAATTTCATGCGAGGCGTCGGTCCGATCATTACTACGCCACGATACATTTAAGCGAGAAGTCACCACTAGCTTTGGCCTGCTCATTCTTAATATTTCACAGCGTGGCGTCGGTCTATCTTTCTCTGCTCTCCTGCATTTAAATGAGAAATCGACCTTGCTTTGGCCTACTCATTCTTAAAATTTCACCTTGAGGCGTCGGTCCGATCATTACTGCCGTGCATTTAAGCGAGTCAACCCTAGCCTTTGGCCTACTCGTTCTTAAAATTTCACGTGAGGCGTCGATCCGATCGCCGCCCTTCTCACCTTGCATTTAAGCGAGTGAACACTAGCCTGGCCACTATTACGTTCTTAAAAATTTCACGAGATGTCGATGCGATCTGTGACTGACTAAATTTGTGCATTTAAGCGAGAGAAGTCAACACTAGCTTTGCCACATTCGTTCTTAACTTTTCTCGCGAGGCGTCATTACGTCACGGCTCGGCGTGCATCTAAGCGAGAAGCCAGAGCACTACCTTTGCCTGCTTTCGCCCAAAACTTCACAGATATTATTAGTCTGTCATGTTTAATTCGACTAATGATAGGAACCAACTTTCTGATACATTTACTGTACCGTTCAACCCCACGATTATCACATTTACGGCATGTTTGGGTGAGTTTAGATACCTATCTTGAGTATTAAATGAGGATTTATTGCGAGTGGTATCGATTTTCCGTAAACTCGACCTTATTTTAGCATTTTATACTCGTTTTCCGAGCACCAGTAGTTTGCGGGGTTATGCGTTCGTGTTGTTTTTCATATGGATGCGAGGACTAGGGTGTCTAGAGGCTGAAAGGCGAAGTATGAAGTTTAGGCGTGCCAGGCGAAACCACGGGGTTGAAGGTGAAAAAAATGAAGTGCGGCTACAAATTCTTCCTCCGGACGGACAAGGTGTTATGTCGGACGGCTAACTCAACAGTTTTTAGGGAAAACTTTGATGAAGAACCACGTCGGGCCCAGGCCAGAATCAACATCCAGACGGACGAAGAGCATCCAGACCAGACCGAAAGCATCGGGACGGACAAGAGCATATCATCGGACGGACATCTATCATCCGTCCGGACACAGAGAATCAAAAACGATCCGGCGGACATTGAGGACATCCAGGCCAGGCGAAGGCCTTTCTATATAAGGCAGCTCATTTTTACTCCAGCGACAAGTAGAAAAAAGAGGCGATAATATTAGATAGTTTGGAGATTTTAGGCGATTTTCTTCATCTTTTAGAGAGTTAGACTAAGTGTTATATATCAACTAGAATCTCTTTCAATCCTCTCTTTGATCTACTAACTTTTAGCCGATCCGTAACTTTTCACTTGACAAAAAGTAGATCTATTATGCTTTTATTTGTACTTCTTCCAAGTTGAGTAAAGTAAGTATGTTCTTTTGTTATTCTATTGTTGTTGCGA